>JAEKIX010000095.1:0-27463 GCA_018886245.1 Fusarium brachygibbosum | reverse complement strand
TATAGTATGTGAGATAGATATCTGTTGTCAGTGGACAAGGTAGTCCACTGAGAGATAGGCAATATCCCATCAGGGAATCTGGTAACCAAGCCGTCCATGATACTCAAAGGTTCCGTTCTAATGCCGATTAGCCTTGAAGCTATAAGAATAGAGGACGCAAGGGGGTGCGCACCCTGGTGAAAGGCTCCTGGTACGTAGAGAGAAAGGGATTCTCAATAGCTGCCTGGGTATATTCGGAGGGTCTTCTATGATTTGCCATAGTTAGGCATCGAACTAAGAGGGATCAAGCTTCAAGTTGAGACATAAGATATAATGATAACTCACTTGACCGTTGTGGAACATGGGGCAGCAGCAAGCTAGCATCAGAAAATGTCTTGATAAAGTCATTAACGGACTGCGCCTCTCGAATACAGTTCAAGAGGTTTATCGACTCATTTTTCGAGCTCCCGCGCAGCAGATCGAGAATCGCCTTGAGGGAGCTTTCCCCCTCAGAAACGACTTGAAGCTGGTGCGCCAGTGCATCATGCCAGGTCTTGTCCTCCGAAATAGCGAAGAGACATTCACTGACTGAACGAGTGCATTGTGAACAAGTAGGGCGTCGGTTATCGCACTGCCTTAGTCAGCTACCTTAACCCTGTGACAAGCTCGGTGAGAGGGACTTTGATTTTACGCCTTCGACATGCTAGATAACCTTGTCAGCAAGTTACCCTTAGTCTTATTCTGTTACCTAAACTAACCCTCGCATGCTACTAGTACCTGGACACGCTTGCGCTTCCCGGTGGCTGGCGGTGGGGGCGATGGCGGCGATGGGTTCTCGTCTGGAGACTTTGGTAGGAGTTTTCGCATTTCACTTGGATGAATAGAGACGCAATTCGCCTTCTGATATAATCTCAATAATAGTAATTATAAATAAGGATGAACAGAGATGCGGTTCAATGATATTCTGGGCCGATAATATTATTGCAATGAGACCTTGAAACCAAGTTTCTAACGTAAGGTATGACACATGCATTCTACATATTTGCGTCAAGTTGACGTAGTTATTATTGCGGGGAATAGGGCGACTAAGGTTCTGCTTTTAACCGGCTACCGGTAGTGGCAATCCCCCTACCTATGAGGCACGAATTTATATGTATATACACGGGCACTTTAAAAACACGCCGACGTCTAATGGTACGTTTTAGCCTGATTATCTTCTGATACTCCGCAAGGTACTTTCAAAACTACTAAGTCTGAATGTAGCACTACTCTAATGATAACTTAATCAATGTTCTTTTCTCTCTTGTCCTTTCCTCTCTTCCCTCCGGCTCTTTGCTGTATTTATCTTCTTCTTTGTTTCCTTAATTATTTTCCGGCTAGTTGGGACTTACTGAGAAGGCATCACTTCGTAATACTAGGATATGCTAGGCAGTTTATTGAGACCCATAGGCCACAAATATTCATGTTTCAGTATCATCCCATCGTTCTACATTTACTCTACAGATTACACGTTCTAAATCCTTCTTGTCGCCGTATTATTCTATAATAGATTACCTTGAACTAGTATTGACGTAAATAATAAGCGAGTGGATCAAACAAGTGAGTGGATTAAAAATTCCCTCAACCTACATCCTCTCTATTTGATCAATTAATTCCTAACCATTAAACATATCACAGTCAAACTATAAGGTCAGAGTCCTTCTTGCACTTCAAGCCTATCAAAATAAACCCAACTTAGGTCTTAAACGTGCTGTAAAGATTTATCAGGTTGGTTATGGGTACACTATGGCGCTGGCAGAAGGGCATCCAGTCTCGACGCGATACTATCTCGATGTCACGCAAACTATCTGATATAGAGGAACATATTATAGTTCAGTTCATTCTCGACCTAGATTCATGAGGGTGTTCCCCATGACTGCGTTGCGTTGAAGTAATGGCTAACTGATTGCTCGCCGACCGCGACATGCCACCCGTCGGCAAACGCTGGGCCTTAAACTTGGTAAGACGACACAAAGAGCTCAAACCGCGTTTTTTTGTCGTAAATAGGACTACCAGAGAGCCAAATGCGAAGATCCGACCATTATTCGCACCTGGTTTAGGCTCGTAGAGAACGCAATCGTCAAGTATGGCATCTGATCAGATGAAATCTATAACTTTGACGAGATTGGCTTCCATATGGGCATGATTGCTAGCGGAATGGTCGTTACAGGTACAGACAGGCGTGAAGGCCGAAATCAGTGCAGCCTCGAAACCAGAAATGGATTACAGTTGTTCAGGCGATCAATGCAGAAGGCCAAGCGATCCAGCCATTCATCATTGGTGCGGGCCAATATCACCTCGCTAACTGGTACCGAGAAAGCAACCTCCCGGACGATTGGACCATCGCAACATCCCCCAATGTCCGGACTGATAATGAACTAGGCCTTGAGTGGCTGA
The DNA here is from genome assembly GCA_018886245.1 of Fusarium brachygibbosum. NCBI lineage: Eukaryota > Fungi > Ascomycota > Sordariomycetes > Hypocreales > Nectriaceae > Fusarium > Fusarium brachygibbosum. Next base: position 25,048 of record JAEKIX010000095.1, on the reverse strand, counting down.
AGCACTTTGACCGGTGTACGACCAACCAATCAACTAGTCCCTATTGTCTTCTGATCCTCGATGGCCACGAACGTCACCACTCCGTCGACTTTGAGAGATATTACAAGGCAAATAAGACCATTACGCTCTTTATGCCGCCTCATTCGTCTCACCTGCTTCAGCCCCTTGATTTCGGGTGCATTAGCCTGTTTAAGAAAGTTTAGGGGCGAGAAATAGAGCATCTGACCAGATGCCCTATAACCCACGTTTCTAAGACCGAGTTCTTCCCAGCCTTTTACGCCGCCTTTAAGTAACTATGACGGAAGATAGCATCAAGTTAGCATTTAGAGGAGCTGGAATAATTCCTCTTGACCCAGAACATATGGTCTCGAAGCTTGATTTGCAGCTACAGACCTCAACGCCTACCGAGGAGGTAGCTAGCCCCTCGACCCCTTAGGTCTAAACGACCCCAAAGACTATCCTTGAGGCCCAGTATCAGCTTGAATACCTTGAAAGGAGAATTAAGAGTCATAAAAGCAGCTCTCCAGAGTCAATTCTGGAAGCTATAAGGTCCTCTTCTAAAGGAATAAAGATAAGTATACCTAAGGTAGGTTTATTAGAGGCCAGAGTCCAAGACCTTGAACAGGCAAATGAGATACTAAGCCGACGGCGGAGGGCAGCAAGGGCCCGACTACAGAAAGGAGGGGTAATGACGGTAGAAGAAGGAAGGCAAGCAATTGATCAGATGGATATTAATATGCAGGTAGTGGCCAAATTGTCGAAGGGTGGTGGTTAAGGAGGGTCGGCAGGAATGAAGAAAGGGCGTTGTGGAAGATGCGGTAAGACAGGACATAATGCAAGAATTTGTCAGATAGTTGTGACCATGTCTAGATAAGAGTATAGCGATTAGTCTTGATTGATCAGGTAATTAGTTGCGTTTTTATGGTAATTTCTATTTGAAGGTCGGGACTTTTCATCCATTCACTTATCATGTACATTATGCCCCTCTTCGTCCGGACGAAACCACGGCGCGATCTTTCAGACTAAGTACCATTATAGGAATAACTCCAGCTGCCCTAAGTACGTCTATATCCGAGAGGCCTACGTAAGCAAGCAGCTCTAACTCTTTGTGAGTACTATCGCTAACTAATATGGACATATCTGATATCTGATCTAGTTCTATCCCGGTATAGATACGAACCCCGGCGTCATGGAGTTTCTTGATGTTAGTAAGCACGGAATCAAAGCTAACGCCCACTATACTATCTACTTCCTCTAGATGTCGTAATGCCACCATCGCCCGTACCATGCAAAGTATAGTAATGAACTCTATGCCGCGCGCAGCGCGGCTATTAGCCACCTCGATATCTCTAACCCCCTCTATAGGTATAGGTATGAGGATTGTAATATTAAACCCTACTCGTAAGGTATGAAAATAGCCGATTATTTGAAAGGCGTGTGTGACTATTAACTCCCCGTATCCTTAAGCTGCATATATAAAAGCCAGGAGTGTTGAGCCATTAAGCCCTGGCAAGTCGATAGGCATCTTGATGTCGTCGGACTTACTCGGACTACTGATGCAGGCTGTGATGGAGTCGAACGACTCTAGTCTCGCACTGCGGATTAATCCGCGCCCTTTGTGCTGTCAGCGCAGTTGTGATGGGGCCTAACGCTAGGTATAAAGGTAGCCTGGTTTCTGTACTAGACTCAGCTCCCATGATCTGAATCTTAACCTTCGTGCTGCTCATCAGATGAGGATGAAGATGACCAAAATGTCAATCACCCGAAAAACATACGCCAGGAATATTCTATGCACCGGTGGAGTGCATATTCCCTTTTTCCGAGCGATCGGACCTGACATTAGTGCTATGTTGCTCATTGTGGTATAGACATTTCGCGCCTTAATTCTTCTTAGGCTATCACACAATGCGCGATTCTGGACTCATACTCTCCTTTTAGAAGAACCGTAAGGTATCTAAGCTGGCCGAAGTCTTCCTGATACTCCCCCTCCGGGGTTTGGGGGGATGCACGGCCCCTGAGCCACTACAACACCGATCACCATCGTGCTTACTCACGGCAGTGGTCCGAGGGCTTGGTGCAGCCCCCTAGACTCCGGTATAGGAGCAACTAGGCACTCGGGCCAACGAAACTGAGCCAATTTGTTCTTCAATATCTATGTATCGGACAGATCCTCTTCCACACCTTGCATCCCCAAGCTCACCAGCCATTCTTCATGTGCGGTCTCCATGCCGTAGACTTCTGGTGGTAGGTAAAAGTAAGATCACGGGTGTAGTCATCGTCGCCACACCCTGATCGAAAGGACTACTTGGTATCATCCTATTGCAGCAAGAATCAGAAAGAGCAACAGAGGGGTCAACCGCTTCGTCAGCTATTCCTATATAACTCTGATCTTGACTCAGCTTTTAGCCACAGCGAAGGCCCTAGTCAGGGATAACTATCGCGTGTGAGAATGGACCTCAGAACCCTTGTTCAATTCGTATATCTAGAAGGTTTTCATTGAGATCCTACACGTCCCGTATTGGTACCACATCCAGCAATCCCACCCAACCCCTACCTCTACCATTTGGGTCAACAGGGCAAGTTCGTGATTCTTTATTATCCCAAGTGGTGGGGTTATGGAAAGTCCCCTAAACTAGCAACGTATTTTAACTAAACCGGGAGGGTTACGTATACTCAATCAAGTGTACTAGGGAGAGGATACATGTAACCGTCTTTGTACTACTGCGATGTGTGTCAGAAGTTATAATAACCTAGGCTGCATAAGAAATCCCTCGATTTTCAACTAATCAAGTGGCTAAAGCTAGTCTTTTATAGCCTCAAATAGGTGGCCTTATATTTGGTTGTATTGGCTCGATCACTTGATAGCGTTATGTTAATCTATTATAGCTATCTCGGCTCTAGAGCGTGAATATACTGCTTTGCCTCTTCGTTAATGTAATGATGTATCAAGGTACAGTTACAACTCGTGTGCTGTAACAGTTGCATCTTCAGATATAGAACCTCTTCCTTCAGGTCATCTACGCTGCGAGATAGCGTTCTATGGCGTTCCTCCATAGCCTGATCATCGGACTGGAGTTTCGCAAGATCATCCTTCTTTCTCATGCGACAATTATTGGCAGCGATACGATTTCTCTCTTGTGCTTGCTTATGTTTCGCGTGTTTATGATTAGTCGTGCCGCTGCTGATGTTGATCCCATTTTCGTCAGCAAGAATCCCTTTCCTCCTCTGATTATCCGTATTATTGTCTCCTCTGGCATTGCGTCTAGCGGTTTTTGGAGCTGCGCGTTCACTGAGCTGCGTCTTCCTCTTTCTGCTGGGCTTTTTGGGTAGCTCTTGCGACAACTGCAGCGAAAGAGTCAAGGTTGAGGGTGGTTCGTCAGCGACCGTTACCAGGCGTTCAGGTGATAGAGTCTGGTTCTTGACGGTGGAGTATGTATCGTCCCAACGGTCTCCCGAACTAGATTCCCCGTAGAATAACAATTGGTCTTGGGGAAAGTAGTCTTGTGTGGATAGGGTAGTGATGTCGACTTCATTTTGGAATGCACCCAGAAAGGCTGGCGGGTTCATAGACTCCGAGAGCTCCCATTGTGGATAGGATGGAACGGCCGTGCCGTATACGGTGAGATCATCTCCAATAGCCTCGTCTGGGGTATAGCCGTCGAGCATTATCACCCCTTCCATGTACGGAAGGGAGTTCGTATGAGCATCTGGTTCAGAATATCAGCTCATACTGGTCAGGCATGGTTACAAAAATAAACCTACTATGGCTCATTTATCTGCCGACGGTAGGAACAATGGCGTAACGATGCTCTCTATAGATAGCTATCAGTAGCTTGTTGAATGGATCGATAAGTGTACAGGTGAGCACCTAGCAACTTTGGATAACTTGGTAATGTTAAGACCTTGGGTTTGAGATCAGTTTTGCGGGAGGTTGATGCGAGTGGAATGGACGTCCTACCGCTTCTGGATTGCATCTAGCATCAACCAGCTCTAAGCCTGAGGTGCAGCCGCCTTGCTTGAGTGGCAACTCAGTGACGCCTGGCTGCATATGGGTAGCATCAAGGCCCATTAAATACGCGGTCTAGATTAAAGAGGTGACCAACAGAGGGCACTAATGAGCTGTTGGGTTGCCGGCTAAGGTCCATAGATTTCCAAAACGCATGTCGTTATACATACCGAAGCGCCAAAGGGTGCGTGCAGCCCAGCATCTAAGCACCGAGACGGGTGAGAGGCTTACTCCGTACTAGACCTCAGCCATCCCATTCTTGGGGTTAAATTCTTTGCTCACTGCAGATCAGGGTGTTAAGTCAACAACTGTCTGAGTATTGTGGTTCAATGCTCCACGCCTCGCTAGACTACAACCCCCATCTTCCCGTACTATGATTGGACAGGCCTCCTCGGAGCGAATTTAATGGTTGTGATTGGCCACTCAAAACTGGAAAGCAGGATGAGGCGAGGGCTATGACTCGCGATGACGCGCCGCGTCTTAACTCAATCTGCAAACCTTGAGCGTCGCACCCAGAATATGAGGAAGAGAATGAGAGAGTTCGTCTGGGAAGCTGCATTGGCCAATCAAACCATTACGGAGGCTCCGTAAGCCCAGGCTTAAGGCTTATTGACGATCAGGTGGTGCCCGAGAAATAAGTCTCATTGGTTTAAGCAAGCCGTCTCATCAACGGGCTTCCTAGTGCTGGGTTCCCTAATTGGTTACTTTAAGTCGGTCAGCGGCAAATAATTCGAATGCCTGCAACGAAAAGACGGGGTCTGATAGGATATGCCGCTGATACGGGATGATTTAAAATTGGGGTCTTCAGAGCTGCCAGTCCAAAATGAGACAAACCCCTCGGCCTCGGCCCATTTTAATTGCTATTACAAGTACCCTTCAACTGTGGTTAATCTCAAGCGGGTATCTGCTCTATCATTAGACTAATCCTAGAGACAACTAATAATGCTTATCGAAGGAGGGCTCTTCCTTTCAAATCTGATACTAAACGCATTTGCCAACGTGGCGAAAACCATGCATACTAAGGTACCTGCTGTTTTGAAGTTTGTCACTGGAGGCTTATCCCCGTACCCTCCCTCGTCGCCCCAGCCCGCTGATTTTCCTTCTCCGTCATTTCCACTTTGAAAATTGATTAATCCTATATTTGATCAAAAACACCTTCACCCGAACCCACAACATCCCACAATTTCAGACAACTAGTAAAGGGAGCCAGTTGCCTCTTAATTTGCCATTATCACTACCAATTCTTCCCAAGATCAAGATGGCGGTGATTGGTGGAACTGGTTCAGAACGAAGGGCACAAGACGCGCCACACATACCCGCCCCCGCATCGTCCCGCTCCCCCACTCCATCGGAATCTCCACCCACCCCTCATTTCTACCCGTAATCTATTTTGGAAAGTGGGTTTAACTGAGCATTAATACAAAACATCAAGTAGCCTGCTTTTGCTCTTTTTAACGTAGAGTGGGGTATTGATTTCTTTGTCCTCCAAAACCCCCATCCATCGTCCTTCGATTCCCTTCTCACTCACATAACCTACCGTACTGCTCCGGGACTGATGACAGGCCCCATCACATCCTCCAATATACTCTGACCTCCTCTAGCTTACCTGAGCCTTACTACCTATACCACCCTCACCCTCTGGCATATTCTATGGCTCGAATGCCTCTTCTTTTACCTCTACCTCTTACACACACTCACTTCTTTCTGTTTTTTGTTTATTACTCTATTCTCTGCCTGAGGTCTCGTCGCCAACACTCCTCGCTTGCTCTCAAGATCCAAACGGTTTCCAATCTTTGTCGCACACTCTAGTTTATCTTACTCGCGCTTCAACAGTCCAGCCATATCCTAGGGCCATTCTTCCCTCTAGGTAACTGTTTGGCGACTCTGGAAACACACTACCCCAACGTCCGAAAACATCCGGTCTTCAGCCCATGATCGCAAGCGTTTAAACACACATGTCTTCCTGGCCGGTCACATCCCATTGGCCTCTCCGTGTTGACAAAGGCATACTGCTACTGATCCTCTCGCCTAAAACACACCACCGATCCACTACGCTGACTGCAACCTGGCAATACTGCTGTCGCAGGGTGGCGTAGGTTCATCTAGCCGATATGTTTCGTCAAAGGTAAGCGAAAACGCACCCCCTATGAATCGCGCATTGGGCGAAGCCCCCTAATAAGCGCCTTATTACCGACTAGGGTTACAAATTTGCCAACAACCACTATAGAACAAGCTCCCAAAAGCCAGGGTATGATCTTCTCGCCAACTTCCGACAACAATTCCCAGAAGTTGCCGTGGTCAGATCCTCGACCGCAGCGCCGGGTATCTTACAGACTATTGCTGGCGAGAAGCCAATTCTAGCAGCTGCTCTGCTATCCGATAGGTATGTTCATAGACCCAGTTTGTAGCCTTGTGGCCTTTCTTCATTTCTGTCTTTTGCTAGCGATTCTTGGAATACTAGGTTGCTTCATTCGTCGTACGGTTGCAGCATCACTGAACTCAGCTAATTCTTATTTCTCACACAAAGATCGCAAGGTCTCGGTCAGGATGCCTTCCGCAACCAGGACCCGACTCCACGGGCTACGGACGAGCCTTGGAGATTCACAACTTCTCTATTAGACCCTAACTACATGTCCTTTGCCAGCTTTGCCAATGCACCTCCTGGTTACTACACACCTATTCCGAGTAGTACTAACACACTTTTTCACCCACAAGCGGGCAACCTGCCAACCCCGACCATGGGTCTCGGCATGGGTCTCGGCACGCCGCTTTCTATGCCCAATTCGGGAGACGTGATGCAATCCGTACCTGGCCCTGCAGTTGTTGAGATGCCCGAATTCCAACCTTTGCCAGCTCATCCGTTTCACCACTTCAACCCCTTCATCCAGGCCCCCCTTCCGCAGCAGTCCTTTGCGCCATCCACCTTTGTTCACCAGGACACCGGCTATGAGGCTATGGACTCGGAACCCTCTGAAGAGCGAATGTCCTCGATTGGCGTAACCCTCCAGAAGTTAGGTCCCATGATGGGACTTCAGACCCACCAATTCCCCCGCACGCACATGGCACATCAACTGCCTCCTGCCGAGAAATTCCGATTCCATTGCACCCTGAACGCACCCACAGCCATGATCAAGCAGTCAGACGAGATCCCTGTCACTTATCTTAATAAAGGACACGCCTATTCTCTGTGTGTCGCTGATACCAACTCGACCTTGCTAGTTGCTCCAGGCACCAGATATCGCACATTTGTCCGCGTCTCATTCGAAGACGAACAACAGCGGCAACGGCCCGGCGTTTGTTGGGGGCTTTGGAAAGATGGGAGGGGAACTAACGAGGTGCATCAACGAGGTGGGAAATTACAGGCAGTCGAATTTGTCGAAGCCGGGCAGCCAGCGGAGGGAGACGGGAAGCGAACCTGTGTGGAGCTAGAGACGTCCTCCTTTGACGGTTTCTCTGTTATCTGGACCCCCAGTATCAACGGCTCCGCAGAGATCAACATTGCGGTCCGCTTCAACTTTTTATCGACCGATTTTAGCCATTCCAAGGGCGTGAAGGGTATTCCAGTCCGGCTATGCGCGAAGACGAACCCGGTCCCTTGCGATTCGTCACGGCCCGCTGTCGACGCCAATCCAGAGACGTGCTTCTGCAAGGTGAAGCTTTTCCGTGACCATGGTGCGGAGCGCAAACTTTCCAACGACGTGGCTTACGTTAATAAGTCAATCGACAAACTCAAGCAGCAAATCGCTCAGGCGGAAAGCGGACTTAAGGATTTCGGCAAGCGAAAACGTTCAAGTGGCGCAGGCAGAATCATTGAAGCACAAAGGCCTGGTAAGGTACAAGAGCATAAGCGCACGTGGTTCATGTCATCGGCCAGCTCTGCCGGGGGAGGTGGCGGTGGAAGGCCGTCTATGGAAGAAGACTTGCACTTTAAGCTACAGACGCTCCAGTACATGTCTACCAGACCGCGGCGTGTCAGTATTCTATATCTAAGAGGCGAAGAACTTGACGACCCCGATCTCCACCCCGTCTCGCTTCCGGGAGACGTATCGCTGCTGACCAAGCCGGAGGGCCAGGATGGTTCCAATTGGAAGGCAAGGAGCGGCCACAGCTCTGTCACAGGATCGATGACTTACCCCTCACCCAGTTCGCTATCGTTGGTATCGCAAGCTTCTGGTATTGGCTCCGGAGGCCAGCGGCAGGGCGTTGACTCCATTAGCCCAAGTAACACGTCACGCAAGGGATTCGAAGCACCCACGAAAGTCAGCAAGATAGAAGACGACGGCAGTCTCAACGGATGGATTGAGGCGCTCGGCGTTGACGCATCTTATCGTCCTCCCCTGGAACCCGCACCAAAACCTGTCGCATGCCTCTATATTCTACGGCGCACCCAGGGTTCGACAAGCAAGCCTGATTACCATCGGGCCATTTATCTGATGCAGCGCTCACTCAAAGAGCTGAATAACAAGATTGCGGCCAAGTGGGATCTCGACCCCTCCAAGATCCTCCGTCCCATCCACTCCATTCAGAACGGTTTGGATGTTGAGATGGATGATGATGATATCCAGAAGTTGAGAGAAGGCCAAGATATGGTTCTTGAGATTGAGGAGGTTGCCGGCGAACCCACAGATGTGAAGCAGGAGTGGGGAATGGCGGTTGATCCCATGGATGACTTGACTGAGCCACCAGCGAACCAACAGGTGGGCGGCTACGTCCTCCGACTTGCGTTCTAAACGTCTCGTCTTTTCTTTATCCCTCTTCCCACCTTTATTCCTCCTCCTCCTCCTCCTCCTCCTCCTCCTCCTCCTCCTCCTCCTCCTCTTCTTCTTCTTCTTCTCTTTCTCTTATACTCCCCACTTTGCGACACGTAGCAGACGACGAACCTGAACACTCTCAGGTTGAACTCCCAACGTGACATGCTCTACTAAGGGTTTTAGGATTTGCTGGCTGCAAGGGCGTTGACGATTTAACTTTTCGCGAAAGCAAATATACCACTGGTTTCCTTGTTATCATTATTTGAATTAATTTATCATAAAAATCATCTATTGGCTATAGGATGTGTCATGCGCCGCGAAGTGAGCTTATCACAAGGACTTTACTAAATCCATCGATCGTCATCAAGATGACTGACAAAACTTGACAGACCAATGTGAAAATACCTAACTCTGTAAGACAACCATATTGCCCTCATTCAAATCATACTCGTTGCTTATCAGCGACGGTGGCGCGACTTGGAGCGATGGGAAATGCCACCAGCAGCAACCTGTGCAGAGGCAAAGTCGACACCTTTATGCATTATGTTCTGCCTGGCACTTTCTCGGTGCTTCTGACCTATCCAGCCGTCAACGAGTGCGGCACCCAATGCAGCAGTAGCAACTTTGGCACCCTTGGCACCCAGCCAGGGTGCGGGATCATCTTGGGACTTTATTGCAGCCTGGACACCAGCGGTAAATGCCGTACGACAACCAGACTGGATATAAGGGTTCTGCCACCAGTTCATCTTTGCTTTTGTACTGGCAGGCATGGAGCTTCGACGCGACTTGTCGGCTCTGGGTCTTTGTGTAGTTGGCGGGCGGCCACGAGAAGGAGAGCGGCCTCCTCGATCCCGCCCGTGGTCTCGCTCTTGGGAGCGGGCTCGCTGACGACGGCCATCGCCATAATTTCCATCGTCCAAATCAGAATAATATGTAGCGCAACCTCGTTGCCGCGGCTCCGGCGATGAATCCTGTGCTGCACTGCGATGGTGAGGAGGCGGGTTGCCGTGAAGATCGCGAAGTTTGGGCTTTTTCTCATGAGGGTCGCCGGGGTAATCGGGATAGTTCCGAGAAGATTTACGACCATAGGGACCCCGATTATAGGGGCCCCTCGAACGGGGAACTCGACTGGACATGCCAGCCATGCGTGGATTTTCATTATAATTCTCTACCATTCGAGGACGCTCGTATGCATCAGCTTTGCGGGATCGATGATCTGGTTGTGGCTTGCGCCCGGTGCGAGTTTCACTGTCTAACGATGGAGCTCGACCTCGTCGTGGTGATTTGGATTTGTGGCGACGAGAGCCTACGTGTAGATCGATAGGTGGTGCGCTTAGGTTCTTTCTTCGGCGATCCGGTCCCCCGCTTCGTCCGCGACGATCTGGTTCATGTCGGCGTTGATACGACTCAAATTGATGAGGGTCATTGTACGGGTCTTTCGGATAACGAGATTGGTCAGGAAGTGGGCGCCGCCTCTCTGACTTGTGGCGTCGAGGCGGGGGCAGATTCAGTGAATGAAGACGGGGATGCCCACGACTCTGGGGAGGAAATGCGTCGTGATCGCCGTACAGATCGTAAGGGTCGCAGTTGTCACTTAATTCGTCATCAATCTTCGCCTGACACGGACGCCATTGGGAGCGCTGTTGTGTCATAGAGAGAGAGAGTGTGTGTGTGTGATGGGTGATGGGTGATGAACTGAGGATAATAAAGGTTGGTTGGTATCTGGCCAGGTATACTGATAGGTAATCTGGATAGGTAGGTAGGGTTTGGTCTTAAGAATCGTTTGCTTTCACAGATAAGATAAAAGAAGAGGAGCTAGGTCATGAGTGCGTTGGCTATAGAATCAACAGTAGCAGGAGGATTGAATTAGAAGGCAAGCTAAAGTAGAGTGGCTAGTTGTCTCAGCGATCGACAAAAGGTAAGGGACGAGGCAAGGTTCGAGGGGAAATAAAAGGATGAAATATGAAGTCTTTATGTATTTGAGTCCTAAGACAGGGAAGGGGGTGGGCAAATTTGTAACTCATGGTAAAGTAAGCTATGGTTGTGTCAAGTGAAGAGAGTGGCAAGTAAAATGAGAGCCAAGATGCAAAAGTCATCATAAACTAAAGGAGACCTTCTAGTCATGGCTTTCAACCGGGCCCCAAGCAACCTACTTCATTAACCTGGAGCAAGAGCGAGCTGGCATCGTTGGGAGTGAACACGGTTTGATTCTGAGTAAGGACTCTTTCTACCTACAAAGTACGGTACAGCACAGTAGTGTGTCTTCTTCGAGGGTGTTTTGCTCATTGTGGCGGGGTTACCATTCAGCGCATGACGTCAAGGCCACAAGACCCTGCATCGTAACATCTAGCCTCCGCTCATGATGATGATGTTGGCCGATACTAAACGTCATTCCGTATTCACCAAATGCGCTTTGACGCCATGTTTCTCCCCTCTATCGTCTAAGAGGCCTCCCTTCCATAATGATCCGAGGAACGTTTTCTCTTCTGACTGACTCACACTATCTCAAGTATTTGGGACCGACCTCGTGCCGCGGGGACATTGACGCCCCGTAAAGTGGAACTGATCCGTTGGCATTTGTTGGCAGGGACTCACCAGGTCCAGAACCATCAGTCAACCATAAGTTATTAAGTGACATAACTTACCATGTTTACTAGATAAAAGTTGATGTATGATGAACCGCTGAATCAAATCTGTATATTTCATCAGTGTCGTATGAGCTTTCCGTTTATGGTCGGAAACCAACAGGGTGGTCGACCAGGCTACTTCAGACATTTGATATATTGTTCTACCCCACGGGTGAAATCTAAACCGAACTTGTACAAATCAGTGCCGCCTTGTGAGATGGTCTCTAGAACTAAGAAATGGGGGACGGAGCGGGACATCAAGAAAATTCGAGACACTTATCGTCTGGCAGTCTAAGATAACACACTGGTATCGGAGCTTTCATTGCGGGACTGTCCGATAACGCTGCTTGCTTGCCTGCGTGTCCATTTCTTGTTTAATTACAAAATTTGCGAGCGCGATAACTAGGTAACGTACTCCACAAGCGAGCGTCACAAACAAGGGAGTGTTATAAAAATCCCTCTAACGTATAGATAAATCACCGTAAAAACAGAATTATCCTGCCCCAGAAGCACAATTCGTCGCTAGCTTACCAAGGAGGGGATACAACATAAGTACGTACTTCGACGACCATTCTCAGCGCAGCAAGTGCTGCAATAAGGAACTTCTTCGCGAACTGTTATTGTGGTGAAGATGAGTCTTTTTGGTATAGATAGAGGGTGAAAGCGCAAATACTACAAGTCTAGTCTAACCACGTGGTCCACCTCGGCGACTTTCCACTGTTTCAGAAAACAAGACATCAACGAACGAAGCAACACGACTTGATGCACCTCTGCGAGACTCAATGCCCTTAGACGCTTGGGCTTCAGCCTGCACGTTGGCTCCAACATGGCCTATGGACTGCAACTCGATACCCGCTCTCGGCGACGACTTCGAGTTTGACTTCTCTAGGGCGATCGTATTTGAAGTTTTGATACCGTTGTTCGGCGCCCTTACTGTCTCCTTCCCTTTCTCTACATCAATGGTGATTTCCTGGAACACCATGATGCCACCAAATGACGGCTTTGCTTGTGGTAGCTCGTTACGCGCCGGATAGGCCCCTAAATCATCCGTCGAATCAAGCGACCTGGTCCGGTTGACGCTTGCAGGCGGGCAGAGATTGATGGTTGAGGTTGACCTTGACTGTGCTGAGCCTGGTGATGGAAGCCACCGGCCACTGTGTGCGGCGGACACGGACTTCGCTTCTCGTCGCGCCCATACTAAGGCATGGGATCGTCCGAATGGCCACATGTTAGATGAAAGCCCAGTGGTGCTGTCCTGGGATCCTTGGCGACGATCTGTCGCCTTAGGAATATGCCCGAATTCCAGGTGAACGCCTTGCGTAAAATCTTGGTTGAAGTGTGGCAACACTTGTTGCAGCTTGAAGAAGCTAAGAGGAACAAACTCGCAGTTGGGGCTGCTAAGCACCGAATGGATGGGGATCACCAGCCGCATCGTGATCATGGTTGCCCCCGACCGCCCTTCTTCGCCTCGGCAGGGCACGCGAACTATAGTCGATGTGAGAAAGGCGTCCTGGAAAAGGGCCTCTTGCGTCCACTCTCGCAGAGCCTTGATCATATCCAAGAGGTGTCCCGCAAACTCAGCCTCCCGTGTGGTTCGCTGGGATGCATCGTCGTCGTCGAAACTCTGGAGAATCCTAGAGACCGACATATTGGTAAATTGCCTAAGGAAATGGACCTGCCAACTCTCGAGCGTCTTGAATGGAAGAGCCATGGATGGGAGCAGATTTCTGGCACCTTTTCGGACGAGGACCTCGAACCCCGAACTGACTCGGGCTCGAATTGCAAAGAAACCTAGATGCACGCCAGGGAGCAGTTGGTTCTGCTCGCTTATGTAAGTTGACATATCCCGTAGCTTCGTCTCGAACTCGTGGCTCTTGATATGCATGCTCGACCTGATGATTTCGCTGACCTGATGCAGCTCGGCGAATCGATAGCCGGCTGACACAAATCGTTCGGCGTCACGATCCGAATCGGCACGGCTGGTCAAGAACATCAGCGATCCACGCCCGTAATTCTGCTGTCGAACGTTGATTCCCTTCTCCGCCATGTCGAGGCTGCCATGTTTATCGTCACCGATCTAGACAGCCTCCGGCACGGACCCCCCATGGCCAGGCTTTTGCTGTTGAGCCCCCTGCCGTCTGCCGTCCGCACCTGTTGGCAAAATCTCGTCCCACAACACTCCGATTGACGTGAGGTCCTTTCTAAGCCGGTCGGCAAGCGCCGCCGCAGCGAGACAAAAGAGTTCCCGGAAGATCATGTCGTAATTTTTAATCGTCTCGCCGTGGTCGCTTACGAGCTGAATACCACATCGTCCGTCTTTATGCGTACGTGAGTGCGGCAGCTGCGATACATGCTGTCTCATGCCTCCGACCAGACTCGAGATTATGCCCCAGTTCCTGGATGCTAGAAACATCCAATGGAAGAGTGGGTGACCAATGCTGAAACCTTCCTTGATATTCTGTCTTGGTCAGTCTGCGATCATCGGAGCTTCGGGTAGGGGACATACCTTTCCCAAGAAGGAGCCAGTCACGACCGCGCTAGGAATGAATCCATCCGGGTCAACGAGGATCCTCCCTGACTTGTCGAATATGGCGGCTCCAAGAGTGATCTGCTGGGCGCGGAGGGCAGATCGCCTCGTGTTTCTCGCTCTGAGGATGGCTGAGATGGCGATGATGAAACAAGCACTGAGTGACTATTGCACATTAGCGACACGTGGAGTTTATATACATGCTGAAATGAGTTCACGATCTCACCAGGCAGATGACCACAACTACAGTGGCACTTCTCGATGGCTCATTGACCTCTAGCTTGATTTTGACAAGTCGATAATGAGTTCCAACGGCAGCGCACCAATGCATCCCAGACACAGCACCGGCGAGCACTACGGCGGAAATGACTCGCTTCCACCACGAGTTAGCCCACATGGCTCTGAAAACGAAGAACATGGCCAAGGCCACATTGCTGGCAACAATGGCGATAATCGCGGAACTGATTACATATGCTGGTCGATAGACGCATGTGTAGTTATCAATGGAAGCATTACCAAGGTAGCGCATTCCGCAGACGGCAGTGCCGCAGAGAACTCCTCCGGTGATCAGCCTCCACCAGGACACGGGGCTGTTAGTACCGACGGCGACGAAGGCAGCTAAAAGCACTAGGATGGGGACGAAGAAAGATGCGGCAGTGAATCCACTCGAGTATGCCACCTGCATATATGGTTCTCCATCGGCGAGATCGATGGCTCGGTTACCAATGAAGTGCTGCACGTTAAGGGACATGGTAAGTATGTGAAACGAATCATGTGTAAGGCGGACAATTACACACCATGCACCAGATGGACACTCCACCCATCGTAACGGCGGAGCTCAGGAGCAGTAAACTGCTTCAGTTAATATCAAGTCTAATAGTAAGAGTCAGATTTGAGACAGCCGAATGAGAAGCATACTGATTAAAGAAACCCCGGGGGCCGGTTCGTTTGTTGATGAGTTCGAGCGTCGAGCCAGCACCAACCAAGCTGACAACGAAGCTGAGGGTGACGAAGCCGGTATTGTAGCTCTGAGGCACAATATGGCCCTGATACTCGCGAAGCAAGTTTTGAGCAGTCATTGTGGGCAAGTGAACCTGTGGGGGAGCAACTGCCAGTTGCTATCGGCGTTCTGGGTGAAGCGAGGATCTTTGCCTGACGCAAGCGGAATTGGCACGTCACGGCAGGTTCTTAACTGACACCTACATGCTATATAGGGACCGGGACCTATCGGCAGCTGCGCATTACTTCTGGTAACGTTTACCTCATCGGTTTAGCCACACTTCCCCAGCTCCATCACCTGAGCCCGAGCTGACTAGAGTTGGATGTGTCCATTGCACAGTTGCAGTTGGGGCCTCTGGGCTTATCCCAAGGCAGCTGAGAGGGGCTCGAATGCTTATTCTGTAACAGGCAGTGTGCACTAGCAGACGGACGTGGACATGGGGGATGCTAATGCGATGCTTGGCACTCAATCGGGGGCTCGTCGGAACTGGATCGCAGATGCAATCTGTGTCTTGGTCCGGGGCTTTGGCCAATGGAGGCACGGCGACAGGGTGAATGACTGGCTTGGCAGGCTTCATGGGTCAAGATAAGGGCGCTAAACCAAGCCTTGAATTCGTACAACGGGTGGGATGCCTCGATAGTGCCGGCAAGATGCTAATATAATTCGTTAACTGTCTAGCTCTGTCGAGTTTCTCTAGTAGGAGGGTGAGGAAAACTCCGATCAGAGAGCTAGAAACTTTCGCATCTGCCTAAGCGGAACTTAACTTCCTGTTGATTACAAGGCAACACAGCAGGCACATGTGAGATGAAAGGATATCTCCGAGACCCACACTACGGGCGTAGAACATACAGAGACTTGCGAGATGTGGACCGCGAATATGGGATCAAGACCACGTATTTTTGGACGGAGGGCATTTTCATGTCTTTTCCTTTCTCTGCCCTCTCGGCGTGGAAAAGTGAACTGGGAAGCTGGAAGTTGAGTGCGGGGAGACTAGTACTGACTGGGACTCGACTGCAGGTAGGGCTGGAAAGACGGGAGGGACCAATGTCTGAGGAACGTTGGCCCTCAAGATTTGGGGACTGTTATTCGTCGATGGGCCTGGCTCCTCAGGAGTTAAGATTGAAGCTTGCAGGCTTGGCATAGCCCAAGCGGGCCGAACAGCGGCATTGGATGACGAACATCCAAATGGTAGCCTTGATTTACCTCAACATGATTGATGCATTTACTTCTTAGTTAGATAAGCCTTGAATTCCGTGCCCCATGGTAACCTTGACCGTGCCCCCATAGCCCGCAACCCAAGCCCCAAACCGAGCGAGCAAGAACAAGAACAGAAGAGACTCCACGAGGAGCGAGATATCTCTGCACGGTCTCTCTGACCCAGACACAGGGGAGGAAAAGTATGTCAATATCCCGTCAATTGTCGAAAGGCTCCGACGCAGTCACTCCCAGATGGATGTAATCCAATCACAGTCACGCCAATTGGTTATACCTCTTTCAGCATCGATTTTTGCTCGACCAGCAAGTCGTCAAACGATAAGATGATAACAGATAGGCACGTTATCGCTCCTTAAGAAAAACCCTGCAGCAAATAGTATCATAACGTTAGGGCAAGTTACTTCGCGGAGCCTTTCGACAATTGATCGGATGGAGTTATCTATGGAACCCACTGGAGACAGCTGCCGCAATTTACTATACCGTCAAGAGATTGCTTTGAGCCCGTAAGATAGGGAGGGTGCTTCTCAGATTGGCAGCTCTATGAGGTAAGGTAGACGATCAGCGGTCCTGATCCTGACTGCTGGGCAATACGACTCCGTCTGGGTCGAGTACAATGGGGAGATGAGTGCAGAAATGACGGTGCACCTATGAGTCCATGATCAGCGCGCCGTGGCTTGCTAAAATGCTTGACCCCCTGACCTCATGATGATGAAGCTGTAATACGGTTATGGAGATTGGGGCAATGCAGGTACATAAACCAACAAAACGCCGCCACTAGAAAGGGCAATATCACAGGTGAAACGGGAGCTAGCGCTAAGATCCCGTCTAAGCGTCTGGGGAGGTCGGGGCTGCAGCCTGCAAACGTGCTAACATGCCCAGATTTTCAAAGGGGAAGTCCGGATGAGAACCAAACCATGGCCTCGGATGGAGGAGGCCATGCATGCAAGTTTAATCACCACGCCCGCATGTGATATCGCTTTCCGCAAAGATATAAAACTTACGTCTGCGCGTTGACCTTTGACTTAGCGAACTCATGCGGGGTGAAGGGGACATCCATGCTGCCCTGACCCCTGCAGCGGCCTTGTTCCCCCCATCATTCAGCCTCTGAATGCAACATGCTGCTTTTGGACATGCAAGTCAACATCTGTCATATTTAGTCCTTCCGAAGCCGTGCAAAGCCCCGCTCTTTATTTTCTAGTACGTAGCATATCCCTTGAGCTGTGGAAAGCCTCCCGGCCGTACCTAGCCCCACATCCGCCCCAACTTCTGAGAGGTACTTGAGGGGAACCTTATGATGCGTCATTGATTGATTCCGCCTACATTCCCATAGAAATTCTTTCGGATCAATTAATGACTTTCCAATCGGTACCTATAGAGATCTCGGCGGAGGCTCTCAACGCGTATGATGACAGCAGCTTTATCAATGAAGATAACAGCCTTCAAGAGCATGAGGGTGATAGCACCCGGAGACCGGCTTTTCTGCCTGCCGACGACCGAGGCTTCGATTTTCAACCCTTCCAAGTGCCGCGACGAGAGCTTGTTGTCAAGCAGCTGCCCCAGAACCCGCTGTCCCTTTTCCAACACTTTATACCTATTTCCCTAGTCAATAGCTGGGTTAAATACACTAATGACTGGGTCAATAGCCTACTCCAGAGCGGCGTTATTGATAGCCAAGAACACGAAATAACTGAAAAGTCCCGCCTCCGCGCCTGGAAGCCAACTACGGCTGCAGAGATATATATCTGGCTTGGGATCCTTATTTACATAGGAGTCCACGGCGAAATATCAGTCGAAGACTATTGGAAGACCTCTCAGCTAGGGGATCAGCGGCCTGAACACTCGATAATTAAGTTCATGACTTATGACCGATTTCAACTCCTTCATCGTCATCTCCGGCTCTTTGACCACACCAAATTCACTAATGATGCCGATTTTCCTATCGTCTTCCAGTGCGTTGAGCGGTGGTCTCAATATATTCAACTCGCAACAACAGAGCTTTGTGATCCGGGCTCACATCTTGCCGTAGACGAGGGCATCATCCGATATACCGGAAGGAATAAGCAAGTTACATACGTCCCCAATAAGCCTATTGACACAGGCCTCAAAGTCTGGATAGCTGCCCAGCTAGGCCTCTTCATGAGGTGGATTTGGCACCAACCTGGCGCAAAATACGGCCCAGTTGGCGTTGAGAGGAAGAAGCCAGTATCACAACGAGGGAGGAGGAAAGGCAAGGGAAGAGGCAGCCAACGGAGGGCTCCTAATGAGGTTGACGAGGTCAAGGAAGTTATCTACGTGGCTACGGAAGCCGGAGCTAAGATCATAGCTCTGAACTCGACTCAAAGCGTCGTTACTGCCCTTATTAACCTATTGCCGATATCGACATATCACGTCTTCGTTGATAACCTCTTCTCATCGCCGGACCTCTTCCGCTCCCTTCGTCAGCACGGCCACGGTGCAACTGGCACAGCTCGGCCTAATTGTGGCATCTACAAAGGCCTTGCAGACGCTAAAAAGGCCGATAAGGCAGGGAAGTCAGGGTTCCAATTTAATGAGATCAAGGTCATCCCAACGGCCGATAATCAGGTAGGAAGACTCGACATTCTTCCTTGTAATTCGGCTGACAAACTTATCTTGTTCTTCTGTAGGTTAATCAGATCGCTTGGAAGGATAATGCCCTCGTATTGCTGCTTTCAACCGTCCTTACTGGTGATGAGAGATGTGATCGTTGGAGGAGGAGACCGTCAACGAAGACCCCAATGGCACGGCCAATACAGCGTTTTTTTAGTGGTGAGCCGGTCAAGCTTATATCGATCCCTACTATTGCTGCTTCCTACAACGACGAAATGAATCATGTTGACCTACGCGACCAAAGGAGGTCATATCTAGGCTATGATCATCCTATCCGCCGGGGCGCTTGGCAGGCTATTGCTTGGACCTTCTTATTAGATATAGTCTTAGTGAATAGCTTCCTCTTACAGCTGCACGGAGAGCCGGCTTGGGAGCGTTATATAAGCCAGAAGAAGTGGAGGGAATGCCTCTACAACGCTGTCTTCAAGACCTTCCATCCGCAAAGCCAGTCAAGGCGGACTTTTCAAGCCGGAGACGAATTTACGCCCGTGGCACAACATAAGCACGTCCGAAGAGGGAAAAAATCAGATTGTCTTGCTTGCAAAGGGCTTCAAATAGGGCAGACAAGGTCAAGAAGTGCAAGGAGGCCTTTGGCCCCGGTCAGCTACAACAAAAGAAGGCGTCAATCGATTTGGGGATGTGAGCAGTGTGATGTAGCGATGCGATTTGTAACTCGAGAGATTGCTGGTACTTCTATCATAACGTACTTGATAAGCGAGTGCCACAGACAAGCGAATGCCACACCAAGCGCGTCCCCACGCTTTTTCAACTTCAATTGCGATTTTTCCTACAACCAAAAATGCGGAAGAAAAGTGACGAATCAAAACTAATTTTAGCTCTTCAGGCTCTTAAAAATGACCCTAAACTAAGTATACGAGCTGCCGCGGCGACTTACACAGTAGACTTTAGCACCCTCGCTCGTCGGCAACGCGGCCAATCTTCTCGACGCGATATCATACCCAATTCCAGGAAACTAACGGATTTAGAGGAGTCGACAATCATTCAATACGTTCTCGATCTAGATTCGCGATCATTTCCTCCTCGCCTGTGCGACGTGGAAGATATGGCCAATAAACTGCTTGCAGACCGCGACGCGCCTCCTGTCGGCAAGCGCTAGGCTTCCAACTTTGTCAAACGACAACCAGAGCTAAAGACGCGTCATTTTCGGAGATATGACTGTAAAAGAGCCAAATGCGAAGACCCAGAGGTTATTTGTAGCTGGTTTAGGCTTATGCGAAACATAATTACCAAATATAGCATTATAGAGTCGGATATCTACAACTTTGACGAGACTGGCTTTATAATGGGAATTATCTCGATAGGCATGGTTGTCACAAGTGCAGAAAGGCGTTCTAATGCAAAATTGGCTCAACCTGGAAACTGCGAATGGACTACAGTAATTCAGGGCATTAATTCCCAAGGATAGTGGCTACCACCATTCATCATCGTTGCGGGTCAATATCACCTCTCGACATGGTACCAGGATAGCCCTATACCGCAAGACTGGGTTATCGCCACGGCTGAAAAGGGTTGGACGACGAACGAGATGGGTCTAGAATGGGTTCGGCATTTTAATAAGCATACTAAACTACGTACGACTGGTGAATATCGCCTCCTCATCCTGGATGGTTACGAAAGTCACCTTTCAGTCGACTTCGAGCTCTACTGCAAAGACAACAAGATTATCACGCTCTGCATGCCTTCTCATTCATCTCACATCCTTCAGCCCCTCGATGTCGGGTGTTTTGGCCCGCTCAAGCAAGCATACGGGCGACAAATCGAGAGGAAAATGAGGGCAGGTATAACGCACATCTCCAAGGAAGATTTCTTTCCGGTATTTTTAGTCGCATTCCAAGAGTCCATGACAGGAAAAAACATCCGAGGGGGTTTTAAAGGAGCAGGCCTTGTGCCTTTAGACCCTGAAAGTGTAATTTCTAAACTGGACGTGAAGCTACGCACGCCAACACCAGTCGAGGGGGTCGAAGAGCCACCTGCACCTTGGGTCTCTCAAACGCCACACAATCCGACAGAGGCAAGTTCACAATCCGAATTCATCAAGAACCGAATCTCTCGGCACCAAGGAAGCTCTCCGACTTCGATTTTACATGCTGTGGACCAGTTTGCAAAGGGGACGCAGGGGATCATGCATTAGATGGCTTTGCTGAGGTCAGAAAACCAGATCCTTCGGCAGGAGAATGAGATGCTTAGTCGACATCGACGTGCCAAAAAAAAGCATCTCCGACAAGGAGGAAGTCTAACTCTAGCTGAAGGGCAGAGTTTACAAGATCAGAAGGAGGTTAATGTGCAATTAGAAGAAGAAAGCCGTCGAAATAGTAGTCGGAGGCGTAGACCCAAAACGAAAGAAAGACGATGTGGCGTATGCGGCAAGACAGGGCATAATGCGCGAAGATGTCCGATAGAGGTAATAATGTCTTAAAAACTCATTTCCAACAAGTTTGGGCCGATTTAGGACGTTGTGGTTGACTTTATAGGGTAGAGACGGCCAAAGGTGTAGTGAGGTGTGGCATTCGCTTGTCTGTGGCACTCACTTATCAAGTACGTTAGGCTAAATTAGGGAGGGGATTAGGTATCTTTGATCCGATGCATTTTGATTGGCTGCACCCCCCGCCGTGACCTGGCGGGAGGTTTTCCACAGCTCAAGGGATAACACAATGCACCTTAATAGCAATCCCAACAAATAGCATGGTAAAAGCGTGTATTAAAACTTGGTATAAACATTCTGAGAAGCCTAGAAATACTAATGTGTCATTTAACATGTCTTGTTAAGGCGAATCAAAATCTAAGTCCATACAGACCATCATACCGCCCCCTATCAACCTGCAACTACAGTTACCAGGGCCGATGGGGCACTGCAGATTCGATGGCTGCTTTGCGTGCTGTATACACTTCTTAGGTAGGTGTATTTTGTGACGTCATACTGTGGTAGGAATGTCGAATTGCCGACTGCATGCCCTTAAAACATGGTTATGCGGTCATATTATTGTTGTTTTGCGCGGGGTGATGGCTGGTTCTAGATCGCATTTCTTCTGTTGTCTATTCTTTTTTTATAGCCTATCACACAAAAGAAAGCTGCGCCATAGACTGCTGAAGCTACTTTGGGCCATCGTGGCAGTATGGTCTCCCATCCTGCATGTTATCTCTTTGGGTGCCACAGCCTTTCAGAAGCGTCACAACAGGATATATAACCAATTAAAGTAACTAAATCAGCCGCTACAGGCCAATTTGTACTAAAGCTGTTATAGAGGGTTGCCAGCCAATTGAAATTGCTGAATTAGATAAGACAGCCCTTTCAACTGCGCTTGCGGCGGAGCTTCTGTTACCTTTTTGTACGTGGGGTCAAGTGGGTCGAGATACCTACTGAAGGGCTGTGGCACTCAAAGAGATAATATCTCAGAGGATGGTGTAGAATAGATGTCTAAACTTATTAACTAGGAGGAATAGTAAAAGTTGAATTCTTGGCACTATCTTAAATTGCCCTTTAGTCATTCCGACGATATTAGGAGAAATGCCATTAGGAAAGCGCCACCGTCAGTATTATGTCATTCTTTATCTCCCTGACCGTCATAATAGACTCCCAAAATTAACTTTCCTGGGGCACACCATTCTAAAACGCTACCGGCAAACTGCTATTTGCATCTAATATAACGGTTGCTGGACTGTACTTGTAAGGATTTCCAGCCTCCATAGACTGGAAAGCTACGCCCAAGACGATACGACGCGGCGGACCGCACCTCTACAGCACGTCAATTATTTTTCTCGGGAATAGACAGAGGAGGACGTCTGGTTATCACGAAAGTTGGTGATGTCCCAGCGAGGCATATGTGAAAAAAACGCGAGGCTAGAGAATGCATCGTGGCGACCCTGGGTGAAAACGAGGTAACGGCTACAGACCACGCCACCCGAAAGTATCCAATGGTACTATTACAAAGAAACAACCACACAATGCCATAAACTCCGTTGACACAGAACAGACTGAAAGCCAGCGACATAACCCATCTATACGGACCATTGGCAAGCAAAATAGCAAACCTGCCGCTATCGCCTAATTGCTCGGACGGTATTCTTACACCGCTGATTATAAAGCGAAGCATGTCTAACATCGTGCTCCTAGGCAATGCATACACACCTTGCCCTGGTAGAATAACCACCAGTTCCTGGGCGCCTGGGGCTTCCGATCCAGCCCTTACCCCCAAACAGTCGAAGGAGACTCTTACTGCCCGTCTAATAGAACTGGCTAAGGTTGACCCTATTATATTATTCATGAAAGTCATACCCAAATCGCCCGTGTGTTGTTTTAGTCGGCGGATCGTTCGTATCCTGAACGATCGTGGCATCGTGTATGATTCCTTCAATGTATTGACCGGCGAGGAAGTTCGACAGGGGCTGAAGGAATTTGCTAACGGGCTCACGTCCCCTCAGTTATGCGAATAGTTGGACATTGAAGAATGTAAGGCCCGAGAGACTGGTCCCGGCCAGGCGTAGTTGACGAGCTACCTTTGGTAGAGCTGGGAATAAATGCCCGGAGACCGGGTGTTAGACATGAAAGCGTGTCTTGCGATGCGCATGGTTGTCTAGTATGCCAGACAGGTATGGTTCGGTCGTGAGGCAGATGCGCTGCGCTAGTATGCAATCGGCCAGTCTGGTGTTCAGGTGAGGGTACTTGAACTCGCGTATATCCGGATCTGATGAGTTCGCCCGGAAATCCGAGACCAAGCGACCTCCTATGAAACCTGATGAGATCGCTATCCATTATTCTAGGCACAGCGGATTGATTCTTTTGTTGACGTTTGTTTGTAGATAATGAGGGAAGCTGAATGCTAGGTAGGCATGTCGTGTTTCTGCTCGTCGACGTTGACTCATCATCTCCGTTCGCCATTTCGTTTTTTGGGTTGGGTATCTTCGACCTTGATCATCGTCTTCGACTCGAACCCTTCAGAAATAGCGTTTTCGAGGTTAGAAGCTGAGATCGAAACGATTTCTGCTGAGGGTATGCGATAATAGATGTTGCCAGGTTGTCCGCCGCCCATAATGTCAACCGGTCCAGGCGAATCAGAGGCTGTAAAACTCCTGTGTCCCTAAGGCTCATGCGTCCGTATCAATTCTTCATTCGTGCCTACCAATTGTTAAAAACAAATGCCAAGAATTGTGTCCGATAGATTCCCGCATGTGACTCCCATGTCTTTTGGTGTCGCTGATTGGTGAGCTATGACGGTGAATTGGCTCAAGAGTGACGTATTCTACTTTTTGGTGTCATTTGATTTTTACTGTGAGGTGGTGGTGCTCGTTCATATTTAAGACATATCATAATTTTAATGAAGTGTGGCCTTGTGTGAAGTTTCTAGGTGAAGGCTGGCCGTGTGAATTAACGATTAATTTACAAAGCATCGAACCTCGGAAAGAAATCAACCCGGCTAAGTAAAGGTTCAGTGAACCTTCACAGGTTCACAATGCCGCTCTTCAGCATTAGAGATCCCAGCGAAGACGTCCGCCAAAATGGCGTCGGACCAGAACCCGAGGAAGGAGAGCAATCTGCGCCAGATGAGCACACTCATCTACTCCCAAATCGCGTCAACTCGATTCAAGGCTTATTTGCACCCGATGATCCAGCTGTTTCGCCGTATAACCTATGGAGCATTCGGGCCTTGAGATATCTCACTATTGCCTTCACCTTTGTGACCTTCATCTGGTGGGTTCTACTGCTAATGTCTACGTTTGCCACACCTCCGGGATTCCAGCGTCCAGGTAGTGGATGGCTAGCCTATAACTATGCCAGTTTGACACTTGCAAACTTGCTCTTTACGCTTGTGTTCTTTGGTGTGCCTTCGAAATCAGTCAGGGTGTTGGTAATCTTCATTTCGGTAGGTTCCCCCTTCTCATCCCATGCTAATGTTGACCAAGCAGCGCTAATCTAACCGATAGGGTATTCTAACTCTCGACATGATCCTTCTCCTAGCTGTGCACAAGATCCGATATGAGGAAACCTGGGTTGGCACTATCAGCGTCATGTGGGCTCTCTTGATGAGCCTGTGGACTCTGTTCACGGATCGCATGGTGAAATGGGGCAAGGCCGAAGAAGAGGAGCGCTTGACCGGACGGGCCGAGACGAGAAGTACACTCTTTGAATGGTTCGAGGTGATGCTTTCGACCATTGCGTACACCATCATGTCAATGGCCCTGTTCCTCATCACCTTGGCCATCATTCTCCGAGCTCTTGACGCAGGCGTGACACCGCCCGGAAAGCTTTACTGGGTCGATGATGGCAAGTATCGCATC
>JAEKIX010000094.1:0-27912 GCA_018886245.1 Fusarium brachygibbosum | reverse complement strand
TCAAATCAAATCCCACATTTTCGTATCCAAATCAAATCAAATTGGGGGTTGGATTTGATTTGATTTATCTGTTTGCAAGCCTGTGTGGGAGGGTAGATGCCCGTTTTTTGGAAGCCCGAGATGATGTGAGCGGCAGTGAAGCCTTCATTGAAGATCTCCTGATTTTGGTGAGAAAAGGGGCCTTTTTCGGTGAAGGCTGATTAAGAAGGCACATACCTGAAAAGCTCCTGCAAAGGCACGCCGGCCAAAGGTAAGATTTCCCTTCCGCAACGCCTCACGAAGCTTCTTCTGATGTGCTTCCTTGAGAAATTGAAATACGCCCACATCCATCGGCTGGAGTATATGCGTTGAATGAGGCGGAAGAAACGCTACGAGAATATTGAACTTGATCATATATTCTCGCAGTTCAAATGAGCCGTGGCCTGTGAAGCCGTCGATAATGAGCAGCCGCCATACAGCCTCATCATCCGGCCTCGCCGCTGGAGGCATATCGTGAGTAACCAAGCGGTTATTTGTATCCTGAAGGTGCTCGTTACACCCAAACCACTCTTCAAAATCAAGCTGACGTTGCTGTACAGTAGCAGATTTCTCCCACGAGCATCGGTTGAAGTGCTTCGCCCACTCGAGCGTTATCACCGCACTTGAGAATGCCGAGTTTGACTGAGCGAAGCGCATATCAGGATCACCTTCAATAAACGCCCATTCAAGCGTTGGCAGCGACTTGAAGATCAGCCAAGGAGGTGTTGTTGCGCCGGCTGCATTGCCCGAGCCGATGACTGTGCAAGTCTCGCGATCTTGCGGAAAAAATACCTCTGTTGCCGACTTCTTCTTGGTGCGTACAACGAGGCACTCCATCTTATCTCGTAGCATTCCGACTCTGACTCCTGCTTCATCTGCATTCCAGGTCTCTGATGCACCGATATTGTGCTTTGTCATCACATCGCTGAGGTGTTGGAACTACTCCTTCGTATCATCAACGCCGCCTTCTTCATATTCGGCACGCGAAGCTTCCCTCGACTTCAATACCGATTTCGCAAGCTCAGGATGATCATCACGGAAGCGAGAGTACCACATCTTACTCACAGGTCTCGCATCAGGATCACGGCGGCGCCGCAGAGTAAGTGCTGCATCTTCTATTTCCCACTTAGAGGCAGGCAAGCCTGACTTCTCCATCCAGATGATATAACACACGAGAGCATCTTCTTCCTCATCCGTGAGTTGCCGCGGGCGCCCCATCTTAGGATCAACAACATCATCATAATCGACAGTATTCGCAGCCTCAAGCCGCTTGACGATGCGGCCGATGGATGTACGAGCAGAGCCGGCATATCGAGCGGCAGCATCACGAAGAGTCAGTGCCTTCTTTGGGCGGCCGGCAGCATCACGATTGAGGCCGCGGCGAAGTCGCTGGCGTGAGAGAACAACGGCCTGAGCAGCTCTGAGATTTGCTTGTGAGGGCATGATTTCTATGAACGTGATATATAATTTTTTTACTGATTGATGTCCTAGAAATCATAGGTTTTGGCGGGCAAAAGTGATGATTTTGCGACAGCAGCCTGTGCGGGCTTGTCTCACACTTTTTGCCTTGTCTCACACTTTTGTGGCCAACTAAGCTTGCTTAGTTGGCACCCCCTCCCGGCTAGCCAACGAGTAGATAGTTTGTGAGGTTTTTATAGTAATTTCAAAGTTAAGGGCTAGGATTTTTGTGACACTCGCTTGTCTGTGACACTCGCTTATCAAACACGTTAGTTGTTGCAGTATGTAAAGAATAGTATAGCGATTAGTTTTAATTGATTAGAGGGTTTGTTGTGTTTTTCTGGTGATTTCTATTTTGATAGCTGAAAAAAAGTGTTCCGCTCGCTTGTCTGTTTCACCCGCTTATCAAGTAAGCTAACCCGAAAGGGGCCAAGAGCTATCTGTGGGTCGGCGGATCTGCACAGCCAACCACGAGGATACGAAGCGGTTACCACAGCACTGGCATGGAGAAAAAAACTTTTCACAACAGCGAGAACGAATTTTTATAACAACAGCCACAAACCGTGCTTAAACGCTTCTTCGACGGGTTGATTGAATAGCCTGGAGTCTAGCGCATCGCTCAGTGCGTTTTTAGACTGTCATAGCGACCTC
Source organism: Fusarium brachygibbosum (assembly GCA_018886245.1). Classification (NCBI taxonomy): domain Eukaryota; kingdom Fungi; phylum Ascomycota; class Sordariomycetes; order Hypocreales; family Nectriaceae; genus Fusarium; species Fusarium brachygibbosum. The sequence continues at coordinate 25,785 of JAEKIX010000094.1, read as the reverse complement.
GTTGCCCCAAGAAGGGGCCACGGGACCACTATTTGGCGCACTCTTGATGCGTGCTAATGGGCTCTTCTCGACCTCTATTTGTCCCTCCCTTAGCGGTCTTATTCAAGTCTCCAATTTTACTACCCTGCCCATGCCCTCTCATGGATATGGTGTACCTTTGGTTTCCATCTCGCCTCTGCATCAACCTGGTGGTTGTCTATCACCCTTTCCAAAGTTCCGCCAAGTTTTGTGTAACATCAGTCTCAGAATGGCCAGCAATGGTAGGAGGACCCCGGTGTGCAGTAGCTCAGCCCCAGAAAGGCAAATTGCCACCCCTGCAGCTGAAGCCCCATCTTCTTATTGTAAAATCCGCGGTTCTTGCTGCAATTAGCCTTAGGCTGACCCAATGTGTCGGGATAAGCCTAAAACATTCGCTAAGCGTGTTCCCTTCGAAATCGCAAGCTGCGAGAGCAAGCAGGGTAGCATCAGCGACAGGGGTAATACAAATCGACCTCGAAGGAGGAGGCTATCCCTGCCCAAAGTAAGCGATTCAAGAAGTAAGCTCCACGGTCACAGCGCACAGTGTAGAAGCTATTAGCTGATTACGGTGGCTTTGCGGGCTGGTCGGCCGTTTTCTATCCGCAATTTGGCCGCTGCCAGCCCCAGCTAGGATGTTGACGCGACTTGTCACTCATTTCGGAGTCTAGGCGGGGTTGGAGTGGCTCACCAAACTGAGACATTCAAAGTGAGCCCCACCTATCCAGAAATCTCACGGTAACTGAATAAGGGATTTCCCGGTGATCCGCCGGATCCGGTGATCTGCCGGATTATTGCCAACTTACACGGGCGACTTCAATCTAGCATAGCTCAACAAGGACTTTTCAAAATGCGCTAAAACTACGGAGATGGTATAATTATTTCCTTAAGACTTATTTCAATTAACTTCGAAGTCATCAAGCCATCGCGGTCGTTTCCTGTTCCGCTGCGATCGTCCCGAGTCCCGATATGCCACCACTACCTCCCGACCGCTCTCGACAACTAAAGAAGGCCTTTTAGGCCGAATTTTATGGCTGGGTGGCGTCGACGCCTTTGTATTTGGGGTACTTAATGCTTCGTTGGGTGGCTTGAATAGTACGGGGGGCTGGGTGATTGTGGGAAGAACGACGATGATTTCGTCCCGAATGCCCCCATTCTCTTCGAGACCATCTGAGCCATTCTGCCGTGCCTGATGCTTCGGTTGTATACTCCGCTGATTCTGCTTCTTCATCTCAATCCGAAGCTGCCGGTTTGCTTCTCTCTCAAGCCGCTTTGTTTCTTTTTCCCGCCATTTTCTTTCCTTTTTCTCCTCCCGCTGCCTCTTCCTCTCTAATACCTGTTGCTTTTGCTCCTCTACTCTTTTCTGCCGCAGAGCCTTTTCAGTTCTCTTCTGGAGAACCTCCTCCTCCTTCTGCGCCTCCATTTCAACTTTCTTCTGGCGAGCTTGGGCGATCTTTTGCGGGCTAAACACCTGAGCTGAATTAGGATCCACACGATCAAAGATATAGTCTTTCAGGGCTTTACCACGCTGCCTGCGCTGTTTTTCACGGATAATTGTCTCACGGAGTCCTCGGTTCTCATGCCTGAGTAGTTCAACCTCGGCCTGAAGGCTTTCAAGGGTTCTCTTTAGCTTTCGGGCGCCTGTGTCAGAGCTGACTGAGGATTGCTTCACGACATGATCAACAAGTTGCCGTAATTCTCGTGCAGTAGGTTCTTGTAAAGCAATGGAATCATCCAAGCCACTTTCCACATCTGAGTCATCGTCCGTATTCTTCGAAACCTGAGATAGGACGACGTCCGGATCGAAAGGCTTGAGACCCGTCCGTCTCCACCCACTGGCGATGTTCTCCGGAGTGAAAGAAGCTTCCAATGCACCCCAGAACAGGAACCAAAACTCGCGTTTGGATAGCCCAGTGAGGCCTTGCGTCTTTGAAGTCCACTGAACAAGTCGGTTGGTATAGGCTGTTGATAAGGGCCCGAAAAGCGAGACGTCCAGGGGTTGCAGCCTGTGAGTAGAGTGAGGTGGGAACACCGCAACGATGATCCGATGCGCGTCGCACCAGTCCAAGAAGTCCATATTGATATGGCTAGAGTGCCCATCGGTGATGAGAAGGCGGTAATCGCGCCCATTTCTTGCTTTCGCCTTGGTAAAGCGGTCGAAAACACCAACCAGCCACTCTTTCCCCAGTTCGTGACTCGTCCAGCCAGTTTCGGACGTGGAAAAGAAGGCTGATTGATGCTCAGGATCAAAGTCAGTGAGCCAAGTGTCCTGAACTTGTCCCGGCTTGCCCTGGTAGATGAGGAATGGGGGTAGCGATGTCATGTCTTGGCAGATGCACGCCAGGAATGTGATCCACGATCGGTTCCCATCCTGGGAAGCACCGAGCAATTTGCCTTGCCTTTTAGCATTGACATCAAATACTCTCTTCGTTCGGTTGATTACGCCCAGGAGAAATCCCTTCTCATCCATGTTATACGTGTTCTGAGGTAAGATGTCGTATTTGTCGATTTTTTCACGGATCTTCCATGATTAGCAACGAACCAAAGGCGCTACGAGTATGCTTACTAGATCAAAATATGCTCTATACCGAGAAGCATTGTCGGCTCTTCTTCGTGCTATATCAAATCCATCAAACCAGGTATAATCGATCTCGTTGCGATGGCGCTGGACGAAGCTGTATGGCCAGTTCTTTCCGACCGCGATTTTCGCTATGTCCTGAGCAAAATTTCGGATCATGGATAGGGTTGGCGGAATGCCACGCAGTGACAGTTTACGGATATAAGTAACAAGATCTTGTTCCTGTTGTTTTGAAAGACGAGATTTATACAAAGAGTCGGCATCGCGTCTTGCCCTCTGTTTGCCCTGATGGCGGCGGCGCAGGGTAGTCTCGTCACATTCGAACTTTTTAGCGGTAGCAGCATAGTTAATAGATCCTGAGGTTCTCAGAAACTCGAGCGCTTTATCGATTGCTGCCATGGTTGTTGAGTTATTAAAGATTGAAGTTGGGAGTGAATATCGGTGTGAGTCCGGCAGATCATCGGATCCGGCGGATCACCGGGAAATCCCTTAACGTTCATCACTTAGCAGGCCACATCACCTACCCGGCCACTTTTCTCCACCACCCAACTTCCAATCCCTACAACTTACCCAAGAAAACACTCGATTGAATCCAATATATCAAAATTCGATGACCCATCTATATCTTCAGCCTTTGGACAAGTTCTTGCATTATGTCCACTCTTGCGGCAGATGCCACAGAGCCGTGCGCCGGTCTTATGCCGCTTTGATGGTCCCCCTTCGGCGCCTTCATCACGTCCTTCCTCCTTCACCACACCTTTTTCCACTAGAAGCTGGCTCGCTTCCTTACCAGTAAAGGGCCCCGAATCTTGTAATCGTGTTCTCTTGGCCCTTCGCCGCTTGGAAAGGGCCTCATTGGCCTCTCGAAGTGCTTTGATCTCCCCGGTCAAAAGCGTCAGCCGGTGATTGATACTTACTGTAGCCTTTGCTAGTTGGTCGACAGATGCCAAAATTGGCGTTGGAGAGCTTCCTCGATGTTTGCTTGCCCGATCCTTGATCAGAGTTGACTGCGAAAGAGCTTCAGTGGCAGTTCGGGGCGTCTGGGAGATCCAAGGTAGAGGCAGGACGTCGGGGGTCCCAGGAGGGGTTGGCGTCCGTAATCTTACATTAAGTTTTGAAATCACGGCTTCTGGGTTCCACGGGACTAGGCCAGCCCCACGAAAGCCACTCTTGATATTTTGTTTCGTAAAGACCGCCTCAAAGGCGACCTTGAATGCGGGGAGGAAGTCGTCCTTGGTGATATGTGTGATGCTGGCTCGGGCGAGGAACGAGATTTGACTGCCGTATGCCTTCTTCAACAGACTAAAAATGCTGATATCGAGCGGCTGAGTTAAGTGAGAAGAATGGCTAGGTAGGCAGAGGGGTATAATCTTATTAGCCTTGCAGTATTCATTGAATTCGGCGTTGATATGACTCTCATGCCCATCAAGCACAAGCATCCGATATTCGCCCTTTTGACGCGCTTTTGTTTGCTGATTAAAGTGCTTGAGCCACTCAAGGCCTGTATCATGATCAGTCTAGCCATTTGGAGTCGTTTTGATGACCCAGCTGCTGGGAATGTGGCCGCCAGAGTACCAAGCAGCAAGATGAAATCGGCCCGCAACGCAGAGGAAAGGCGGCACTGTATGTGCATCCGCCGCAACGGCACAAATCGCTGTGACCCATTCTCTATTACCAGGCTGGACAGCTTTTGGTTTGTTGACTCGATCCGAGCGCGTAACGACCATCCTAGCGCGGATCATACCCATCATGAAGCCCGTTTCGTCGAAGTTGTAGAAGTCAGCGCAGCCTCCAAATCAAATCCAATCAAACAAATTGCCAAACAAATCAATCAAATATGCCAAAATTTTATTTCAATCAAACAAATATGAGATCCTCGATTTGAAATAACATTTGATAGATTTGATACACAACATGCCATCTAGCCTCCATGCTGCCAAACCGTCGACCGCGCTGTCACAGCTTACCCGGAACCTGGCTGGTGAGCAACCCCAGCCAATCGAAGTCATCCATCAAGCCCTCCATTAGTGAGTTACCCCAATACCACCGTCAGGCTGGTGGGGGAGAAAGTAGCTCCTTAACTTTTACGTCCCGTCCTAGCGATATCAAGTCGCGTCGGTGCTAGTTTGTTTACCTTTCAACGCTTACCATTCCTCCCACGAGTCGACGCCTAACCCGATAGAACCCGAGGACATCATGCTTCCTTCGCCTCCACCCTCTGCCTTTTCTTTTCTTCGACCACCAAGGAATTTGGCGAGTCAATTCGAGCTGACGACGCAGTCGGCATTGCCAGAATACCCTACTGTTGCAGATCTTCCGCGAGCAGTGTGGAGGAACAAACGATATGTTTTGGAAGAGTCCTTATCCCGGAAGGGCTCAAAGGGTCGGAAGAGCTGGGTCAAGCGCCATGGAATTTTCCTTGTTGAGATTGACACTAATGACAGTCCGCTGAGTCCTTACTGGGCCTGTCGTCTGTGCGACGCGAAGAGTCAGCCTGAGTTCTTCGCCGCTGCTGCTACGAGTTCGGCAGCGGACCATCTCCGCAAGTATGTGAATGTGAATGTGACGTCGCGAGCTTGAGCACTATTGACCAACGCCAGGTCTCACAGGACTTTCGAGAGCAGTCAAGCAGCTGATCCAGATCTGTCAACCGATGAATCTGAACGGCCTAAGCGACGACGCTTGCAGTACAGTACTGTGCCGCGCGCCAGAGTCAAGACGATCCGAGAATTGAGCCTGGGACTTCTGATTAACACCAATGTTCCTTTTTCCTTCTCAGCGATACATTCTTTCAGCAGCTCGCTTGGCAGCTTGACCCTCACCTATCTGACCAGATACCATGGAGCCGGCAATCGATAGGCCGTTTGCTGGATGACACGTACAAGTCTAAGAAAGATGAGATCAAGCAGGAGCTCTCAGATGCCCTTACTAAAATCCATCTGGGGTTCGACCTGTGGACATCGCCTAATCGGCATGCTGTCATGGCAGTCACAGCTCATTTTCCTGACCGCCAGGGCAAGCACCAGTCGCGCCTATTGGCACTCCGTCGCCAGCTCGGGTGTCATAGCGGAGAAAGTCTTGCGGTGACGCTCGGGCAAGTTGTGCGAGAATGGAAGATAGAGGACCGAGTCGGAACCGTGATCTCGGACAACGCATCTTCAAACGACAGCTGTCTCGTGAACTTCTACGGAGATCTCGACGCAGAGATGGGCCCGGCGGACGTTCGGGCCAGACGTATGCGCTGCTATGGGCATATCTTGAACCTGGTTGCTCGTGCTTTCCTCTACGGCGAAGATTTCGAGGCTTTCGAGGCCGAATCGCAAGTCTTCGACCTTCTCGGCCGGCGCGAGGATGACCTACGACACTGGAGAAAGAAAGGGCCAGTGGGAAAGCTCCACAATATTGTCAAGTTCATCAGATCTTCCCCTCAGAGGTGTGAGCTCTTTAAGAGGATCTCACGTGAGAACGACGAAGCACAAGAATATCTCCTGGCGAGTGAGTCGACGGCAGAGCTAGAGGTCGTCATGAACAATGACACCAGATGGAACTCCACTTACCTCATGATCTCTCGAGCGCTCGTCAAGCAGGGAGACATTAGGGCGTTCTTGGCCCATCCAGAAGTGGAGAAATGGCTACCCGAGGCCGACTTGCTGAAAGGGGATGACTGGAGACTCCTAGAAGAAATCAAACATATTCTTGAGCCATTCTATCTGCAGACTATGAGAACGCAGGGCTGGGGCAGCGAGGGAGGTAATGGACGGCTCTGGGAGGTGATGACAGGTATGGAGTACTTACTGGAACACCTAGAGGATCGGAAGCTGTTTTATCATGCTGTCCCAGACGAGGCGGCAGGAGAGAATACCGATTCTCAGGTCGAACCAGCCCGGGGTCGACCAGACCGAAATTGGTAGCTTCCGGCTAGGTTTAGAGATTTCGAAATGGATATGCATCCACGAAGGTCAATGGAAAGGAAGATCCTTGCCAGGTCGTGGGCCGGGACAATGTGATGATGGATTAGGCAAGCCATCAGGATCATCGGGAGTTGACGAGATGGGAAAGGATCACCGACGCTATCTGAGACTCTCCATCGTCACCACCTGGCAGAAACTAAACGAGTACTACACCAAGCTTGGAGAGTCACCGTTGTTCGCTGCATCCATCATTCTCCATCCATCACTCGGCATGAACTATCTAGAGGTGAACTGGGCGTCGGAAGAGCAGCTTGTGTGGGTGAGGGATGCCAAAGTTGGACTGTCTGACTACTTGTACCGTTCGTACCACTGCAACCGGCCGGTGGGTGAGCAGCAGAAGATGATCATGGACACATCGACATCCTTAAGCGTACCAAGGACGACAACTGAAGTTAGCGTGTTCAAGCAATGGATTAAAAGCAGGAGAGCGAAGACCACGGTGATGGGAAGTGAGCTTGAGCGGTATCTGCGGCTAGAGCCGCAAGAGACTGAGGATCCAATCGAGTGGTGGATGGCTCACCAGGGACAATTCCTGATGATCAGCCAATTGGCTCTCGATATACTCGCGATACCGGCGATGGCGACTAATTGCGAGAGGTCGTTCAGCCTAGCCAAGCTAACGCTGACGACACAGAGGCTTTCGATGACGACGGAAACATTGGAGAAGTTGCAATGTCTAAAGAACTGGGTCAGACATGGTGCGGTAAAGCTGGGGGCGACAGCAAGTGGGGGAGACGAGGTCTAGTGGAAGATTGGACATAGTAGCATAGAGAGCATAGAGGGTAAGATTTGAAATATTTGAAATATTTGAATAAATATTTCAAACAACAAATCCAGCGTTGAGGGTTGCCAAATATCTCAAATATGACCCCAGATTTGATTTGTTTGATTTGAGGGCAGCGCTGCAGTTGCATAAGGACTTGACACGAGCTCTTCTTTCTCGACTCCACCGTATCACGCTAAAGTAGAGTCATAACAGACTAACATAAGGCCATCTAGGCTATAAGAGACCAACTTCAGTCAGTCACTCATCTTGTTAGAAAATGAAGAGCTTTCCAATACAGCTTGGGTCATCGTAGCTTGTGATACTGATGGATACCGAAGGAAGTGTCCTGATTTTCCATTTAATGATGCTACGGAAGGCAGTTCTATATGGCTGTAGGCGTGAGGTTGTTGCTAGGGCCGCTGTTATGAGCCCAATCCTGCCGCAGTGGATGATTACAGATGGTGGTGACTGCATTCGGTAGTCGATCGTGGGTACAAATTCAGACCAGTCGTTGCTTTTTCATTGTACGGGACAATCCTTCCCGTCTGCTCCTGCACCCAGTCCCCCCATGGTGTGGCTCATCCTCCTAACCTCTGCCATCAGCTTATCCATCCTCCACGGATCATAATCCTTAAATTCCAGGTTAGCCAGCTCTTCAGGTTCGACCTTCGTCTCGCTTCTATCCTTGACAACTCGCCCCTGTCCCTTTATCAAGAATCCGTGCAAAAGCTCTGCTGCGGCGTTCATAAAACTATCCACGGGCTCAGCGTTGTCATCGTCTTTAAGACCTTTGCGACCTGCAGCAGTGGAGAAGGTGTAGCCCACCACAAAAGGCAACTTGTCCTCTTGAGGCATGTACTGGAGGAACTCGACGCCATGGATTCGAGCGAACTTTTCTTTTAATTCTTTAAGGAGAGTCCACGCGGTGTTGTGCATAGTGAAGTAGTCGAAGGTTATCATGGGTACCTCGGCGTGTATTTCCAAAGCGAGCTTGTCGATGAGGCCGGCAGGGGAGAGCTTGATACAGTCGGGCTGATGTTCGGTGTAAGCATTGACTTCTGTTCGCTCTCATTGAAAACTTACAATTTCATCTTTGGGTCTGTCTTTGAGTTCTGGCTGAATATGCCCTTTGCCGTCCATAATTTCATGACGGCGACCCTCAACCAGGATCCCTTCAACGAGATCAGCCGACAGGGCGGGACGCTCCCCAGTTGACACAAGACGGCGGTCAACCGTCAAAGAGACCCATCCGTTGAATTTCATGTTGCGTCTATTTGCTGTGTTGACATTGACTTTGCCCTTGCCCTTCCGCTTGGCTGGCGCCCAGTTGCTGGCGGACACGCCGATGCTGAGACAGTAGTTTCTGAAGTAGCCTTCACGAGTCATGGGTGGATCGCCTACAAAAAAAGCCGGGTTGCCCTGCATCTTCCAGCAAGTTTCGAGGTCTTCCCACACGACCCGGTCTGGAAGCAGCTTCTCGTAGCGGAGAGCATGGTACAACTGCGTCGTACACATCAGCCCTCCGGAGGGCGCTGAATATCGCACGCCTGAAATGTGAAACCTCACACGCATATTGTGGATGAGGAGACCGCAGTGGATCGGACTGCGACGCAGAAACTTGAAGGCTGGCGGGTTCATGCCGGGCAACATATCCAATAGGATCATTTGCTGGCGGCATATCCAGATCGGGTCCTTGTCCCACTTCGTTGCAACGCTGAGGACCGTGTCGCGCTCCGACGAGGAGGCAGGGACATTGAGCATCGACTTCTTGATCTTGAGGCTTTCTTGTTGCATCTGGCTGAAGCCACGGGTGCAGTTCGCTCCGAGAAACTGAAGGATATCGAGATAGGTTTGTGCAGCTAAGGCTAACCAAAGGGGCACAGCACCCTCGGGGCCCTTCAGAAGAGCAGCTACGCCACGAATCAATTCATCTTCAATTCTCGCTCCTCGTCCCATGTTCGAGGAGAGGAAGTGCAGGTCCGGAATGATCTCAAAGAATGCTGTCGAATCCTGATTCCACTTTGTGCGGTTTGTCTCGCCTGAAGCACCAAGCGTTTCGTCATACCAGCCAAACTTGCCGTTGTAGTTGTTGACGATGATGTCACCAGAGTTGCTAGTTGCATAACTGCTGAGTAGGATGATGCCGTTTGCCAGACAGCGTTTTGCCAGACCGTACGCCTTCATGTTGTAAGGGTCGCCTGGCAGCTCCTTATCCTCTGCATCAATGCCAGATGCTCTGCATAGTTCAAAGAAGTATGACGTAGCAAGGTTGGCTGCGCCGCCATGCTTATCCAGCAGTGGCTTCATCTCATCTTCCATGCTGCGAGCGAGCTCAAACGCCATGTTCGTTGCAACGGAAACGGCAGCGAGATCAAGGGAATCAGTGCTGTAACGTAGCCATAGCGACTTGATTTCCTTGCTGAGACGGTCATAGTCTTCCAGCAGAGAGACTAGAGCAAAGACCGCATGTTCCCAGGTGTCGTCCTGCTCGGCGGTGTATTTAACCTCGGTCGTAGATTTGGGAACGGCAACATCTGGAGCGTTTAAGAATGTTTCGGATGGTGTGTACACAGCGAGGACGTCAAACATGTTCTTCAAAGGACCCTCAGACTTTCTGGCAGCCGCCTTGGACGACTTGCCAACATTGAAGGCGCCAGCGCTCAAGAGCGGCTTCAAATAGTCGCCGACTTTTTCAAGTATCCCGACAAAGAAGGAATGCCGATCATCTGAGGCAGGACTGGTGTAGGCTCCGCTGGCGGCAAGCCGGTCTAAAAAGGTCTTGCGCACTGTTGGCATTAAGGTCAAACATCTGTATAGAAATGAAAACCTGCTGGACCCAATTCTACGCACCCCAGATAACGCGTTCGAGGGCAACAACGAAGTGATCAGGAACGCTGATGGAATCAATTTTGGCGACATAGCTTGCCATGGGTTCAAAGTCTCTGATTCTAATCACATATGGGACCTTCGTTGTGGAATTGCTAGGCTGAGGTTGATGTGTGGCGTTGACTGCCTTGCGAGCCTTGCTCTTCTTTCTGCCCGATTTGGTGGGCGGATGGTTGGAGCCTGGAGCATCGTTTGTATAGCCGTGGGCCTTGGCAGTTGTGGCAAGCCATGCAGCGACATAGTCTGTGTCGGCTTTGTATTGTTGATAGATGCTTTTGAGTGATGAGGGAAGCATTTTGGGCGATGATTTCGGTTGGTGCAAAGCAGCATTTGGGGTGTTTTTACCCCGCGTTGTGGTTTGGGGCAAAAATTATCCTTTGAGTGGTGTTGAAAGGCTCCGTCAAGTACCTGTTAGATTGGCGGCTAGAAATAGGCTCCACTTTCCTTTATAACAATATTATTCTTGTATCCAGAGAAGGAGGGGGAATTGAACCAACCCACTCCCTGACAGACTGATCAAAGAATTGTCGCACTGAGCGTGCTTAAAGGGTTAAAGTGAATGTAATGAGGAGCAGCAAAACGTGTTGACTGATTGTTGTTCTTTTTGCGGAGTAATCCATTCCGCAGAGTTACTTAAAAGCATACAGCTAGATTACTAACACAGTTGTTTCTGAGGCCGTGATGATCATGCCTACCCTGCGACAAGAATCAAGTCCAGAGCTGATTGCACAATCTTTACAATCTTTACAATCTTTGTTAACATTGTGGAGGTAGCGTTTGGAAAGTCAAGCGGGGCGCGACGCGACGCCAAACGGCGCGATGGGCGCGGTTGCGGACAGCATCGTCGCGAATCCCGAGAACCTCAGCCCTCAGGGCTCCAGCACGCGCAAATCAGACCGGCCACGAAAGCTAAAAGCGAAAGGGATGGAGAACTTGTCCGGTAATGTGGGAATAGTGATGCAAGCCCTGATCCGCGACGTACGCGACGAAACAATGAAACAGATGGCCATACATAGGCAAACGGTTTAAACGGTCGAATATTTCTTCAAACGTTTGAACGGTTCAAAAATATTGCAAACGGTTAAACGAACGAATAAACGATTTATGACGGTGAGAAATATCCACCGCGCCTGCTCTAATACCAGTCGAAATAATGCCCACTATCATCGTCAACGTCCTGAGAGTCACCCTACTACTGTACGCAGTCGTGGTGGTAATTCGACGAAATACAACAAATCTGGCCCGTGCACGTTGCCGGGTCGTCCGTGCACGCGTTTTGTCTATGGCGGCTAATAGGCGGACGGGTACCCGTCCTTCTAAAATGGGACGGGTCCCGTCCCAGTTACCATATCTGGTATAGCTCACTCCGCTATCGGATTGCCTCCCGTTGTGCAATTCCACTATCTCGAGTGGTTTTACTTGAAGTCCCATTAACCTGCTATGTTTTTTTCAAAGGAAGTCGACGACTTTGATTTGAACAACCTTGATGTATTCAAGTGATACATCCACTCTAAAGTCTACTAGAACTAGGGCTGAACTACAATACAACTTTCTTCCTGTTCCGCGGCAGAATACAAGGCTTCTTGTTCATCGATATCCCGCTGAGCCATCTCCCAAAGCTCGCCCATACCTCTTCTGCTTGTAAACAGTCGTCCGTTCTCGGTCTCCTCAGCTACTCGTGCTTCGATGCGATCAGTCTCTGCTTTGTCCCAGTCTAAGTAAGCCATCATCTCTTCTTTAGTCCACTCTCTCAGACCCAGGGTGGGGAATCTATCTACATCTATCTACCGACACCCAAGGTAGATAGATGTAGATGCTTAGTCATAAAACGGAATGTAGATAGATAGAGGTAGGCTACATGTAGATATAGATAGATGCTTCTATCTACCACTCTAAATACGATATGCACTAGCCACTAAGTAACTACCCCGGTCACTTCGCCACTCGTCTCCTTCAGCAGCCCGTCATATCCTTCTAGAAGTCCTGCCTTCAGCCATGACCTAACCGTTTGGGTAACTGCATTTGTGCTCGCGTCCAAACGAGTCCGCTGAGGAGAGACCATACTACCAGCGGAGGAAAATGCTCTTTCACATTCGGCAGCCATTGCAGGGACTGATAAGACGTCAATCGCCATTTTCGCTACACGAGGATACTCAAACCGCTTGGCAGACCAGTATTCAAGCGGATTATCGTGCTTTGAAAATGTGTCCTGCTTTGTAGATTGCCACCTTTCGAACTCATCGGCGACCGATTCTTCTTCGGAGTTCGGATACGACATAAGCTCGTCTTGGAATGAGTCAAAGGGATTATACTCCCGTGCCCTCACGGCTACAGGAAGATTGCTGTCAGCGATCTCCCACTGGGCGGGAAGATCCCTATACTCTTCCTCCCAAAGCGTTTGGATGAGATGTCGAGCCTTGTCAACCCAACCCTCCCTTCCGCTGTACGCCCTTGTCAAGAACGCCCATTGTATTCCAGGATGAAGAACAGTAGCTGCGTAATAAATCGGTGTTTCATCGAGCTTGGTGCAATATTTATTAAGTTTGGCCCACGCAGAGTTGATGCAGGCAGAAAGGTAGCTGGACTCTGGCCGATCCGCCGACTCTGTCTTGGCCCTCTCTAATGTTGATAAGAGGAACTCGTATGCAATGGCGACCTGCTAAACCATACCGTACTGTGCTTCCGCACCTCCTTTTCGAAGCCGAACTTGACAGTCACCTTCAAGCCTCAAAAGGCAAGAATTGAACATGGCGAGAATGTTGCTGAACCAATTCAGAGCTTCCCAATCTGCATCAGTAAGGAGATTGTCCTCCTTGAGACATGAAGGAAGCGAGCTTCGCGATTTTTCGACCTTGGATCGAGATCTGGCCAACTTCCTGTTCGATTGGATCGTGATGTCCACAAGTTCTTCAAGGTAGCGACGGAGCTTAATTGCACGTTCGATCATATAATATTGCGATAGCCAGCGTGTGCAGTTGTCAAGAACGACATCAAGCGTGCCGGGATAGTTCTTGTCAGGGTCATCGTCTTGTAGTCTGCGCAGGATGACTGTTGCCTTGTTCGATCGATTGATCCAGACGACAAGGTTGTGTGATTTTCCAACCGGCCCTCTTTTTGTCCACTCGTCAAAGTCATCCGGGTCAAGGTCTTCGAGAGCTTGGGTATCGTGGACGAAAAGCATAGCCGTAGCGACAAGGTGAAGGACATGTCCAAAGCAGCGAATCCTCCTGGCTGCAGGCTCCTGCCACTCGAACTTGCGCCCTAATTCCTCCACAGCCTTATCGTTGTTCGAAGCATTGTCAAGAACAAAATATCCAAGTTTATTGTGTTGTACAAGCTCGAATTCTTCCAGTACCTTCGTGACCGCTGCGCAGATATTTTCCCCGGTGTGGGCCATGGCGACGTTTGGGAGGCCTAGCAGGATTTTCCGAGGCTGGAAAGTTTCGTCGTCGAGAAAGAAAGCGTTGATAGAAAAGAAAGAATGCCTGTTCCGAGAAGTCCAGCCATCGAATGCAATATGGACCTTGCTAGGGCTCCGTAGCAAAGTATCAGTAACGTGGGCTTTGCAAGTGTTGAACTCATGAATAACCTTGGCCCGAATTGTTTTGTGAGTAAGGTTTGCTGAAGTCTCACGGACCAACAGATTGAGATAGTCAAAGAGTTCATGGAGCCCCACGTGCTCTGAGAGGCGAAAAGACAGGTTTGCGTCCGTAATCCACCGAACAAGCAGGCGCTGGAATGTTGCTTTGTCAAATCGAGCAACCAGCTCGTCGTGAAGGTCATCCCTTTTCCGCTTCCTGGAGGTAAACTCATGGAGGTTGCATTGACTTAAAGGCCTCTCCAATACGTAGCGCTTTGGTTTTGATGGATCTGGATGGAAGACACTGTCTGCTTTGCCGAGATGGTTTTCAATGTTCCGGGTATTCGACGCGACATAGGCTTTTGGTTTGTGGACTTTCTGTTGGGTGCAATGGCAGCAAAGCCAACTGGATGGACCCCGTTCGGTGGTGGCAGTTTTGGCTTGAACATTGTAACCATGAGCCCAAAACCATCCAGTGGCTTGTCCAGTTCGAGTTGAGAGATTCCAATGGTTACGGACGGTTTGAGAAACTGTACTCCAGTCTTTGACGGCAATTGAGGTGCTGAGGGACGACGATGAATCTAGTTTTGGTAGATCTGGCTGACTGGATAACTCTGAGCAATTATTTGCATCAGTTACCGATTGACTGAACAAGTCGCTTGGAGTTGGCATTATGGCAGATGCTCTATACTGTGGGTCGACTGTATGGTATGCCACTTGGCATTTGAAAAGGGGGAGCTGTATCGAGAGATTGACCAAAATTTGCGATGAGCTTGAGGAAAAGGTGGAAGAGAAATGATCTGACAGGGGGTGTTGCTAGGTAGTAAGGTGAGGGTACCGGTACCTTGCTTTGGAAGGGAATTGCGCACCAAAAAAAGTCCCTCTACTTTCCGTCTTCATCTTGGCGTCTATCTACATTTCGCCTACATATCCGACGGTAAGATAGATAGATAGATGACCCACATGGCCCCCTGATAGATAGATAGATGTAGATCTACATCTATCTACATCTACATTTCGTCTACATTGGTAGATAGATTCCCCACCCTGAGGGCCGCCACTGTGGCGAAAACCTTGCTGGCCGAGTTAGTGAAATCATCTACGAGTATGGCTTCGAAGGTCGCGTGGGGTACTTTGTCACAGACAACGCAGAAAGCAACGACACGTGCCTTGAAGAGCTCGCTACTGAGCTTGGCATCAATAAGCAGCACCACCGGCTTCGGTGCTGCGGGCATATCATTAATCTCGTCGCCCGATCCATCCTCTTTGGGACAGATGCCGACGCCTTCGAAGAGGACTGCCAAGCCGACAAGGAACTCCAAGATGAGATGAGGCTGTGGAGGGCGAAAGGACCAATTGGCAAGCTGCATAACATTGTTCACTGGGTGCAGAGATCTGGTCAGCGCATTGATAAACTCCACAAGCTCCAGAGTATCGAGAACACGGCATTAGGTCTAGAAGACCGGTCAACCTACGATGTGATCACGGATAACGCAACCCGCTGGAACTCGTCTGAGGCGATGATGGAGCGAGGCTATCAGCTTCGGAATCCTCTTGATTCCCTGGTTCAGGCGGAGGTCACAGAGTGGGACCAGTACGTTGCCATGAGGGCTGGAAGCGGGACAAGGCCAATGCCGAAGAGGAGCCGGAAAAAGCCTGCAATTGTTGACGATAAGATGTCAAGTGAGGACTGGGCAGTGATTGCAGAGTATCTGGCCATACTGAAGCCGCTAAAGATAGCCACGAAGCGTTTAGAAGGAAGACCTGAAGAGGGTATGGTAAGCCGATTCTAGCATTGATACCGACACCTACTCACAGACTATAGGGAAATATGGAGCGATCTGGGAAGTCCTACTAACCATGGAATGGCTGCTGCAGCATTTGGAGGACTCAAAACTGCAGCATGAGCACGATGAAGAGCCCTACCTACGGATTGGATGCAATCTCGGCTGGATGAAACTAGATAAGTATTACACTCTCACTGAAGATAGCCCGGTTTATCTGGCGTCCCTTGTCCTCCATCCTGCTTTTCGTTGGCCTAGCGTCGAGTCTCAGTGGGCCGATCATCCCGATTGGTTAGAGAGAGGAAAGATTGCTGTACGCGAGCTGTGGGAAGAGTATCGAAAATTGCCCGTCGAGCAGGATACGATACCGGAACAACCGACTGCTGCGAGAAAAACAACAGACCTGGATGATTTTATGGCGCCGGTCAGGAAGCTCAGCACTCAGTGTGCGCCCTCAGCACTACCTACACGGGATGAGTACGCCGAGTGGTTGTCCACTTCCGACCCCGGCGATTGCCTGGTGGATAATCCGACTCAATACTGGCTTCTCCGACGACGACAGTATCCACGCTTGTCACGAATGGCAATTGACCTGTTTTCAGTTCCCGCGATGTCTTCTGAGCCAGAACGGATATTCAGTCTTGCAGGACAGATGGTCACGCCTCCGAGAAAACGGCTGCAAGCAGATATTGTCGGAGCAGCGCGGTGCATTTCATCGTGGGAGAAGAGTGGGGCCATTGAGATATCCAAATAGATCCAAATAAATCCAAATGTGCCCAAATGAATTCAAATCAAATTCAAATCGAGTCGTGCGTATCCAAATCAAATCCAACTAGGGTCAATTTGATTTGGATTTATTTATTGACAAGCCTGCATGCTTCTGGGCGGCTTGGTTATGGAAGAGGCCGTTATCTTTGGTAACTAATATTTCTTTAATAATGCAGTCCTCTGTATAAGACGCTCGAGACATTTTCAAGGCGATTATGGAAAGCTGGTGTAGATAAAGATCCTATAAGTTTTGGGGAGGACTGTTCGTGGAGGGGGCATTGACAGAAATTTTATATTAGTGCTATGCGACGAAACCGCTTATATAATATGGAAAAAAATAGCATAATGCAAACCAGCATGAAACTCTCAATAAGACACATCTAGTTTTATGTAAATAAGTTCAATTTTGGCCAAGCATCGTACAAGTGAAATTGAGCATTTTGTATGGGGAAACTTTTTTTTCGCTTATCGGTAGAGGGGTCTTATCGGTGGAGGGGTATCGCATGGTAACGTGCAGGGTAAGACTCAACAGAAATAGGGGAGGAGTACGTTCATATGGGTCGATGAGGTGGTGGGTGACGTTGGAGGGATGGATGGGAAAGTCAAGGGTTTGGCCAAAAATGGTGACAGTGGAAGCGAAGGTGAAAATAATCCGGAGGAAGAGGGAGACGAGGCGGAGAGCTTGGGAGGGGCGGACGAAGTGGTAGTGGATGGTGCTGTAGCAGATACGGAACTGGGGAGGCTTGGTTAGCGGAAGGTTCTTGATTAAAGTATACGAACAATAGCAGCAATATCCGCGATGCACGACACTGGAATATTAAAATGTTCTCAATTGTGATCTTACAGTTAATTTTGTAAGCAACACATCCCGCGCCGCCAATCGTCAACGGTGCTGGTTCAATTCAGAGATTTGTTCGGCACGGACTGGGAATGAGGGGGTATTGATGAGAAGCACGGAGCAATTTTAAGGAATTCAATGCTGAAAGTCTGAGTTTTGTTGGTGGTGGTGATGTATTTACAGGATTGGCGTTCACAATCCGAGGAACTATAGAGCTGGCGGTAGGCAAAGGAAAAGGGGCGCGCTTCATGTTCCAACCTTTAACCTCACCTTCTTCTGAAAATTCACCACGCTGGGCCTTTTTGTCAGTAGATAAACGTTCAACTTATATTTCCTATTTCTATCATTTTCTAAGTTCGACGTAGCTAATCAGCTTTCCATCATCATGCCTCTAGCAGCCCCTTTGTCATCGTTACCTTGGGCCTCTTCGGCTCGAGCGTCACCACCTCCTTCCTTTTTTGTCTATAATTCACACTTCCATACCTCAACAGCTCCCCGAATGTTCCTGGTAAACAGTCCGTCCCCGGGTTCTCATCCCATAACGACCCTACATGAATGGAATGTGTTAGGTTTTTTCCCCTCGTCACCTTCTGGACGCTCGACTTGCGCAATACCCTCCACACAACCTCATACGCCTCTTTCCACTCCTTGCTATCTCTATCACCATCAACCTTGACCTGCAACAGGTCAAAGATCCGCGGTCCGAATTTATCAAAACCCAGTACCGCCTCGGCGCCCCAATTCTCCTGCCGGACGTCCGTGCAGAGGATGTGCTTCATCCAGTAGTCGCACCCGCTGAACGTGCTTGTCGTGCTGTTGCCCTCGAGCATGCAAAGACGCCTCCAGCAGCTTACTTGGGTGATGTACTCTAAGACAGTCGTGAAGGGAACTTTCCAGTCCCAGTTGAAGCCCTCGGTGTCGCTATCGGGATCGGTGATTTCTTTGACGAAGGCGAGGAGGGGGGAGTCGCTGAGGCCTTCCCAAGTGGTGCGGTCGGCCCAGAGGTGGGTAAAGAGGTCGTGCCTAGCCTGTTAGCGAGGCTTTGTTTGGATTGTGGGGTGGGGGGGCTTACCAGCGCTTGATGAAAGGGGTTGCCCTTGCGTGCGGCGACCATGTGGTTAGCAATAACCTCTCCGTACATAACAGGCACAGCAACCTCATACGGAGATTTCTCATCCTCCAACTTCGCCCAGAACATCCGATCCATGTCTCTCATCAGAATACAGCCCACATCCAGATTCACCCCACCATGCAAATACAGCAGCGCACCCCTCAGAAAATCCGCCGAATGCGGCCCCGTGTAGGGCCCCGTCATTGTCCCTTCGACAAACGTTTTGGGGAGCATCTCCTCGGGCACATACTTTGACCAGTGGTTGCCAGACCCAGGGACCCTGTCCACGACGCGAATCGTCCATGAAGGGCCGCAGATACGGACCCAGTCGAGGACGTTGCGGAGACACCAGGGGGGAAGATCGTCGATGCCGCCGTGCCAATAGGCCCAGATGTTGCGCTCAGAGGTGAC
Source organism: Fusarium brachygibbosum (assembly GCA_018886245.1). NCBI lineage: Eukaryota > Fungi > Ascomycota > Sordariomycetes > Hypocreales > Nectriaceae > Fusarium > Fusarium brachygibbosum. Next base: position 7,077 of record JAEKIX010000094.1, on the reverse strand, counting down.
TGGGTGATGCTTACGGAGAGAGGTAAGGATATGGGCGTCCGGGCGCAAGTCCTTCGGTTGGACCACCTCGAGATCAGAAAGGAATTCTTCGGGAATTTGGTAGGTAGACATGATGGCGGTCTGTGGTGCACTTGCAGCGAGCTTGAACGAGTGAAACTCGAAATGTTAGCAATTTTCTGCTTCTAGTTCTTCAAAGGAAGCCGTCTATCAGCCTTTTATAAATTCCCATTCTCCACTATGTCAGTTAAAGAAGGCTGCCGAATACGACCGGCGCGTCTTGGCGCTCACTCAGTAGGAGCTTTGAGGCAAAACCGAAATGCTTACAAGCATACCGCTTAAACCTAACCCCGGCTCATTCCTAAGTGGAGCGTGCATTATACTTGTTCCAGTTACACAGCATTGACCTGCCCAATGAGAATCCCAATATATGCCGATGGAATTCGACAGCCATTCCGAAGTTCGACTATATATGCACGGAAGAATAGAAAACGATACCGGGGACATCTTGGTTGCATAAGCCAGTGAAAATACGCTATTTACATACTATCAACCTCGGATAGCGTTACGAACTAACCCACGCTCGGCCTGCTTGACATGTAAACCCTAATCTTGAAATCGACTATTAGGCGTAAGTGGGTCTATGTGTTGTTAGATTGGCGGCTGGGAATGGGCTCCACTTTCCTTTATCACAATATTATCCTTGTATCCAGAAAAGGAGGGGAATCGAATCAACCCCTCCCTGGCAGACTGATCAAAAGAATCAAGTCAGCAATCAACAACATCACAACATTCTGCTCCACATCTTAATACACTCACCCCGTCGTATTCGTGCGTATCTAACATGTGTCCTAAGAACAGAAGTCTTTTAGATTATGTACTACTAGCAGGACTGGCGCGTGCTTCCTAATCTTGGGCTATGATAGACACTGCCTCTCATAACCAGTCACAGCCCTGTCAGGCTCAGGAAACTCTTGCGTCCCACGATGAAGTTTAGGAGCCTACCGTTGACAGAGAGCAAGCGTCTTGCCAATGGAGGAAGAGTTACGCTTCCAGCTCCTTTTGGTTTCCGCGTTGTAAAAACGTCTGCAAGTGAGCGTATGAGTGGCCATCAGAAAATTTAATAAAGGGCACCCCGAGAAAATTCGCCCCTGATCTCCTTTTACGTATCTAAAGATGGTCTGCTTGGCATCCTCAGTGATATACGGCTTTGACTAACTAGCAAATGTTCATTGATCTGTCCCAAGTTTGAGCCTCGACTTTATCAATACCCCAAAGTGAATTGCCCACCGCCCTGTACAAAAGGCTCGAAGCCAAGCTTATACTAAGCATTATCCTAACGTCAGCTTATATTATCTTGACGTCTTTCGGATTCTTTCCGCCGTCAGCCAAACCCGGCCAACCGGACATGGCTGGAGGATAAAAACGACCGAAAGCAAGAAGGAATTCAAGCCAATTCAATCAATCATCTATCTCAGGACGGTGCAATAATATAGACGCACATAAAGTAGTTCTGCGACGTCTCCAGCCTGAAACTCTCATTTGTGATCTATTAATTGCTCGCGCCCAGTTCGCTGCGGTACCTGATAGTGGCGCGGTTAACAGGCGGAGAGACGACAGAGAGGGCAATGTAAGTTATTGGGGGTACCGATACCATGTTTTTTCGAAATGCCGCCGGCCTTGATTCGGGTTCCGTTGGCATATTCCGGTTTGATAAAGCGAACCTTGGTCAGATGCGCGTGATGTGCGGCATGCCGTTCCACTAAAGCGCCCCCCTTTGCTTTGCGGCATGGTCCCGTGGATATCGGGCGGTCAAGCGTTCAAGGTTCAAGGAAGGGGTCTCGAGAACTGCCCGCTTCACACACATCAGCGGCAACACCACCACACTGCAGGGATAAATGGGGCGACCTGTCGCTGAATTTAAAATACCAAGATGAGTGCAGGAGATGTAAGCACCAGCCCTGAAATGGACGAGTAGACGGGAGTGGGTCTCTGAGCCCCATATCATCAGGTCCTAGCTCCAGGTCTTGAAGTTGTCAGCATTTGCGACAGCGCAGTAGGATGTGTGCTAGCGTTTGTCGGCCTTCTCCGCAGGCGCATTCGTCGTTGAACGCCGTATATGAACACACCCGAGTTCTTTCCAGCAACAATCCTCGGTACTGTTCTTCAAAACGTCCATTCTCCAGAGTTCGACCTGAACAAGCTCGCCGCATGTAGCGACGAGTATGTTCTGTCCTTCACCCGGTCTACTATTGTTGTCAGAACGCGCAAGGATGCTAAGTACACACTTGGCAAAAGGTTGTTCTTGTTGTTATTAACTTCTTATAGTCAAAGGACATTTGGGGCCGTATTTCTTAGAAGAACCGAGGGTTTCTACTAGACTGCAGCGTCGAGGTTAAGGTATGAGTTGTGATTTAATATAACTAATCCAAATGCTCATGTGTTACGTCGAAGAAACGGTACAAAATAGCACCTAGTTCATATTATTTTTATTGACAAATCTTTTTTACAAAAGAGTGAGGTAGTTTATCAAAGTCATCTGAAATAACCAGACTATACCAATGTCTACGTTATATAGAAACAAATTATTAAGACTAGTATATGAGCTGGCAATGCATATTCTTCTTCGTGTCCTTAATTCTTGGCCAGGCTTTGATTCCATAGCGTCTCTGCTATGGAATCATTAACGAATGCGGACTTGGGCCACGCAATGCCCAATAGAACCTCTTGCGCCTCTTCCCACAGCTTGATACCAGTAACCTTGGACCATTTACGTATGAACTCAGCAAATAGGAACTGCAAAGGATACAGCAGACGTTGATGGTCGACCTTTACATGTTTCGCTAGGCTGAAGGCACCCACAAAAGCCTTCCAGAACCAAAGGTTTGATGCGGAGGCAGCTTCTGCTTTGAGACAGCTTTCGCTTCTGGCAAGGTCCCAGTTCAAGATGGTGAGAACGTGACAATGAAAATTGCCCTCCATTGGCCCTCTTGCATTCCAGAGACCCAGCACATCGTGGAGGTATAGTTCCATGGCGATGAATATCCCAGACCAGGAACTTTTCATCCCGGAAAGGACTTTCTTGTAGCAAATTTCATCACCTTGCTTAGACAAGGAATCGACATGGGCTTCTACAACCGCAAGTAGCAACCTAGTTGCGGCACCCTCGAGCCATACTAGTTGCCGAACTGGTTCTCCGTCAGACACTGACACTCTCAAGCGAGATGTTTCAGTCAAGGTCAGCAGGCAATCAATCATAGGGGAGGCATCAATATCGCGAAACCCTGTGATCAATGACAGTGGACCAAAGAAATAAGGGAGCATTTCCATGGCTTTCAGTTTCAGTTCCAAGCCGCCAGCCTCCGTTTTATACCACTCATGCATTTCTGCCCCCACCTCAGAGGCTGTTGCGTCACCCACGTCTACCGAGTTATCCTGGAGACGGCTTTTGAAGGCAGATATAAAGGAGTATGTACTGCCACTTCGGTTAGAAAACTCGCAAGACACGATATCCGATTTATATCACGTACAGTATGATGTATCGCATAGAGAGCTCTTCAGCAACACTCGGCTCTGCTGGACTAGACATGCCTGGAGGGCCATGAACGTCCATAAACTTCATTAGGCCACTGAGGTGGGTTTCGGCAGCTGCAAAATTGCCCAGACAGCACTAAGTCAGGTCAATGGAGGGAGTTGGTAAATAAAAGACCTGGCGAGGAATGACAATCGTACCTCGGTAAGACATAGAGTAGAAATCTGCCGTACGCACATAGCGTACGTTTTTGGGTCTGAGCGTTGAAGCCATTCATTCACTGAGCGTATCGTTTCTATTATATGGAACAGTAAAGTAGGCTCGAACACATTCAACTGGCCCACGTTCAAGGAATAATGAAAGCCAGCGATGAGTAAGGTATTACGGAGTGCATCGGGACGTTGCATGACAGATGCCAACCTGGAGATATTAGTTTCGGAGCAACGTTATCATGATGGGATAAAGCGGGATAGTCAGCCTACAAGTTCTGCCGCTTGTGTCGTGATACGGAATCGTCTGTACCACCAACCTCGTGGACTGTAATAGAGGTTAGCAGTCTTAGCCAAGCTGTTGACAACCTCGACACTAACAGTAGTGAAAGAGCTCCAGAGACTTGAGAGGCATGTTGATGGGATGTGAGTGGTAGGGGCTAACGGCCTTTGGCGGTGCCACTGGAATTGGCTTGGCTACTGGGGCCCAGGGCTGTTGCTCTCCAGGAAGATATGCTTTGCGGCGCTCACGAAGAGGCAAATATGGAGCTGAAAACTCGCATGGCTGTCCAGCCGTAGCACAGTTAATACTATCATTAGTATGATCAGTTAATGGAGTAACCAGTGAGAGGTAAACACCGGAATGATAGGTAATACGAGATTGCCATTTTGCCATTTCCCTTGGTGTTTCGAGCCAAGGTCAGACACAACCGTCTAAACAGCTGCAATAGGAAAGTTGAAGAATCTGACTAACCATATAGGCCGCTTTTCGTCGCATTTCAAATGCCTACGCCTGCATGTTATGCATCCCGTACGGTTCCGAACGTGTCGCTTTCGGGTTCTCGGCCTCACCCATTGCTCCTGGTCTGCGGACTTTGTCATGTCGCCTTTTTTATCCAAACAAGCTGCATATTGCAGTACTCAGAAGTCACAAAAACACCAGCTAGGGCTTCAAGGTGTAAACATAAAATCAGGAGCTGGCACATGGGAAAAGGGGCTACTGAAGCAAGCCCCTGCTTGGCTGGCCTGTGCACGCTTAGGGGTCAAGCCCTGTCACGCTGTCATTATTTCTAATAGGTGCCAGGAATTCTCTCGAGGGGCGGTGTTGAGAAATAGCAGGGATGGTAGCTTAGCGTGCTGGCATGGTGGGGCTTTTGAGAGGAACCTCCGTAAGTATGAATATACTACTCTTTGAAAAGGTGGGGCTTCACTTCTGCCACAGCTGCTTAGAATAACACCTTCTGGATTTGTCCAATAAGGCACGCCTGTACGTCACTTTCAGCCCTTAATAGTGTCTGCAGTAGTGGGGTGTACTCAGCTGACAATGTAACACAGTGGTATTTGTTCCCAGATTCCCTATCATCTGTAGTGTGATAAAACGCCAGGTACAGAAGGCCCTATTATGTAGAGTTAAGCCGTAGAAATAAGAGAGTAGATATGGAGCGCCCAAAGCAGCCATTAACTTGAACAAGTAAAGGCGACAATTAGTAACTCTAAAGCCCTTAAAGGTTTTATTAAGTACTAAATCTGGGCGGATTTCAGTGTATCTTTTATCCGTGAGTTAATTGGCTCGAACCCCTGTCGTAATCCGACTGGATTCTTATCACACTACCTGAAATAGTGCTGACTTCAACCGAAAACCCACTTGAGGTAAGTCAGCATTTGACACATGTAAGCGAACTTAAGCATCCACACTGGATTATTGGTCGATAATACGACCACATGATGTTCTATTAATACATATTATTTGAAGATTCCACTCTACATGGCTTCTCATGCCTGAGAACCATCAGACTAATCAAACTGAATTGGCCAATTGATAATTATGGGCTCGGACGTTTAGAAGATGTGTTGCGCAGGGCATCTACAAAGCAAGAATGCAGTAAAGAGAGAACGAAGCATTGAGCACGCCGAGCAACCAGTCGTCTGGTTTCCACCTAACATCTATACAGGCTGTTGCAGGTGGGATGCCTGGGCGGCTGTGCTGAGACACGCTATTGATACCCACGCCGTGGCATGAGCAACAAGGTATATCAACAAAAATACACTGCATACACTCTCTCCAGTATGCAATGGACCGACGCTACGCCGCTGACTTTCGCAAGGAGGGCTTGTTTCCCGATCTCTGATCATTACAGAAATACCCTTGCCAGCGCCATCTTACCGGTTCTAGCAAGGTCACAGGGCAATTATCCCCATCACTTTATCTATATAAGGCCACGATGCGCAGTTATCTCAGAAGTAATCAACTTTTTCTCTACCCCTTCCTATCAAGCCAAGCTCTCCCACACCCACTAGCCCGTTATCATCTATTTTCAACTATGAGAGACATAGCAGAACTCTACGATGAGGAGGGCTTAGCAAAGTTGATATTCCCTCAAGTTCACAGGGGAGGCCTCAGCTTTGTACCAACATACCACCACGATACTTACCCTATCATCTATTGTAATCGTGGGTTGACCAACCCACGTTTATTTTGTATGGCACTTTAGCGCGGCGCTATCAGCTCACCCCTCAACCCACGTTTTATTTAGGGACCAACCCACGTTTTTAAGAAAACAGCATTCCTGATGTCGCACAATTAGGAAAAATTACAGGGAGTTAGATAACTAACCGATTAGATGCTTCCAGCTTTTAAAATCGTAGTATTATCTCTATAGTCGGACGAATTAATTCTTTTATTTGTTTTGGCCGATTTTTGATGTGGTAGTCCCATGTCAGAGTCTTAGCCAAATCGGGCTAAGATCCATCTCGAGCACCGGTACGTACTTGAAAAGAAGTTCAGCTGGATAAATGCAAAAATAACCCCATATTCCTAGGTATTCTAAAAAACTATATACCTAATATCAGATCGGATTGAAATTCTAGGTTATCTTTAAAGACTAATTGATTAGATAGTTACAGCTCTCAGAAGTGCAGTAGCTGCTTTATAGCAAACAGAATTAAGTCAGTCGGTTAAGTGCAAAAATAACCCCAAGCTACCCCAAGCACCAATCAAATTGTAAGAATAACCCCAAGTTACTCAGTTAGATGTAAGAATAACCCCACGTTCCTATAATATATAGAAAACTACATTCGTTATATTGGATTAAATTAAAACTTTGGACTAGTATAGAGAACCAATTGATCAGATAGTTGCAGCTTCCAGAAGTACAGTAGCTACTCTATAGCTAATGGAATGAAGTCAGATGGTTGCGTGTAAAAATAACCCCAAGTAACCCCAAGGACCAATCAAGTTACAAGGATAACCCCAAGCCACTCGGTTAAATACAAGATTAACCCCAAGTAACCCCAAGTAATAGAATTGCTTTTGTTGCTGTGGAAGTAGATTAGAGTTTA
>JAEKIX010000093.1:0-27969 GCA_018886245.1 Fusarium brachygibbosum | reverse complement strand
TCGGCCCCTCTTTCGATGAGCAACTCTACCACTCCTGCATGGCCGTAACGCGAAGCCCCAGAAAGAGGTGTTGAGTCCTCGTTATCTCTCGAGTCAATGTCGACGCCTCCTTTATTAAGGAGGAGCTCTACAACCTCCTTATGGCCATTGTCTGCAGCTCATGACAACGGCGTTGTGCCGGAGTTATCTTTCGAGTTAATATTGACACCTTCTTTGTTAAGAAGTAGCTTTACAACTTCCTTATGGCCCTTTTGCGCGGCCCAAGACAACGGCGTTGTATCGGTATCATTTTTCAAGTCAACATCGACACCTTCTTTGTTGGGAGGAGCTTCACAACTTCCTTATAGCCATTCCGTGCAGCGATAGAAAGCGGCGTTGCACCGTGACTGTCCCGAGAATTTAGATCAACACCATCCACGTGAAGGAATAGTTCCACCACCTCCTTAAATCCTTTCCATGCTGCTAAGAATAATGGCGTTATGTCGATGTTATCTTTAGAGTCAATATCGACACCTTCTTTGTCAAGGAGGAGCTTCACAACCTCCTCATGGCCCTTCCGTGCAGCCCAAGATAACGGTGTTAAGCCCTTGTTGCTCCTGCAGTTAATGTCGATGCCTTCTTTGTTAAGGAATAGTTCTGCGACCTCCTTATGGCTAAATTCTGCAGAGATGATGAGCGGTGTTGCACTGAGTCTATTTCGAGAGTTAAGATCAATGCCATCCATTTGAAGGAATAGCTCTACGACCTCCTTATGGCCATTCTGTGCAGCCCAGAATAGTGGCGTTGTGTCGGTTTTATCTCTCGAGTTAATATCGACACCTTCTTTGTTAAGAAAGAGCTTAATGACCTCATTGTGGCCATTCTGTGCAGCCAAGGATAACGGTGTCGTATCGCTGTTGTCTTTCGAATCAGGATCGATGCCTTCTTTATTAAGGAGGAGTTTCACAACCTTTACGCGACCAGCTTGGGTGGCCAAGTGCAAGGGCGTCATATAATCGGCATCGCGAGCATTCAGGTTGGTCTTCTTCTCGAGCAGTTTCTGCACAGCGCCGCAGTCCCCTGCAGATACTGCTTCGTGCAATGCCATGCTTAAACGAAGACGTGTCAAAATAATCAGTTGGTGTTTTCAAACCAAGATGACCAAAAGTCTGCGTTCTGGACTGAGGCGTAGGATAAAAAATTTGTCATCCCTTTGCTTTTTTTTTATGCTCTTCTCTCAGATCCAAAAATCTCCAGGATTCTAGTCACGCACACAATGCCAGCCTGGGTTAAGGAGCGGTCGGTATTGGCAGAATTAGCTGCCACGTCAGACTGTATCGCCTGACAGGCCTGTCCTAGCTTTTATGCCTTAGGGTACTTACTCCCGGAGGATGGCCTCCGGGAAAGCATGGGTCTTTGGTCTTTTGATTCGTTGTTTCGTCATTCTTCACCGGAGCCCTAGTCGGGCCTAAACCGGCCTCAGCAGTGATCGCGACGCGGTCGCTCGTATATTTTGCATTAAATTTGGTACAGCTTCCATTATACAATTTCTTCACCTCGATAGGCTTCACTCGCACTATTGACTACTAATAGATGTGACATTTTCTCTACACTCAGACTACATCCTGCAATTCTACCAACATCAGGATGACCGTGAGTCAAGGTCCGTTAGTGCTAACTCATAACCAAAGTAGTTGACTGGGTATGCATGGCTTAACGCGAATACCGGCACATGAGATTCGGTTATAGAAATGAGTCAGCAGAAGTCAGAGTGGAAATACGATATGAGCTAAGTTAACTTAACTATCATTTTATGGATCTTGTATTATGTAACATGCTTTATTTACCTTCCCAAAATGGAAATCTATATTGCAGAAAAATCCTGCGTTTGATAGTATGCTTGGTTATCCTAATACCTGCTGTCCTAGGATCTCATGTTAAACGCGAGTGAGACTAGGACGAGCGCTCTTCTTCGGTTTTGATATTGCCTGAGTTGATATAGCGGGTGATGGTATCCTGAGCCTAAACCGCAGCTACATGAAAGACGCCCCTTGCGAGTCCGGAGAGCTGTTTAGGTCTAGAGATAGTAGAATGAAGGTTAAGTTGAATGATATTCACTATTCCTCGTCATGTTGTGCCGCGTCGGATTCTATCCCCAAAATCAGTGTAAAAGTCTAAAGTAATCAATATTTCAATTGGTAAATATTATAATTGAGTACTCTATTGTAATATACGCATTTTGTTTTACTAAGCTATAGCCTGTCCTCGTCTTCCCACGTCTGCTCCAGTACCTCATCCGTAGCGGTTGCACCTAACCATTAGGCCATAGGGCAAAAGATCGGGATTTAACTGCTATCCTAGTAATTACAACCCCACCTCTCCAAAAGTAGATAGATCTTGACCGCTAAATTCTGATTGGTTATAATGCTTAGGGTCTACAATAATGTCAGTAACTTCCAAGATAAACACACCAACAACCAGATAAAAGGATTTATAAACGTATATATAAGGTAGGTTTAGAGGCCCTACTATATTCTTTTATATGATGGTAATGTATTTTATATTACGTTCTGTGTCTAGTTTGAGGTAGTTATAGTTAGTATATGATGGTAATAAATCGATGGATGCACTTGAAATGTATTTTATTGACGAAAGGTTATGGGTGCGACGATTCCGCTTGGTTTAAATGGAATCGCTATGCTTGTTTATTAGCATATTTTTTCTTTACTATGGGGGTTCAAATGGAATTGCTAGCGATTCTGCCGCACAGCTAGGATAGGATAAGTACTATTCAATACCCGTTACTTAAAGCCCTTAGTCTTCTACTTCCTTCTCACCATTTATGGGGGGCGGAGGGTCGAGACCTTGACAAGGGCGTAGGCTCGAGGGGGAGATGGCTCTCTAAGATTTGATTTCTGCCTCCTTATCCAAGTCCCTCAGTCCTTCAGGAATCCATTCTAATATTCGGTCATCCGTAATACCCTCGAAAGCCGTTTTGCCATCCCAATCCTCGGCATACAAATCAACGCCTTGTCTCATGAAGAGCTCAACGATGAAGGCAATGATGCGAAGCCGACAGTTCACATATCGGTTCAGGTGCTTCGTCTTAGACAAACCCGTCCAATTACGCGTCGTCTAGGTGAACCTGTCGCTCATCTTTGCGTGCAACCGGTCGGTCCACTCTCTGGCGCTGTCCGTTAGGTCTCCCCCAAAGTCGAGTCGGTGTCCCAGGTTGACTGCCTTTTCCAGAACTGACTGGTCAGGTATGCCCTGGTAGAGGCGGCATACGCGATGGAGAATCGTCTCGCCTGCCTCAGTTTCCTTCAGAGATATACCCTGGTTGACTATCCTCTCTGTGATGCGGAGCGTCTGATATAAAGTGCCAAAGGCAAGGTACTTCTCAACTCTGGTGACGCTAAAGAGCCTCCAAAAAGGGTATTCGTCGTCCCAAGGCCGCAGGTTCTCATGATAGGTCGGGAGAAGCATATCTACCGCCCATTCCAGGTTTGTGTAGTAGAGGTTATCGATGGCCCAGTGGAGATAGTGCCGTCCATCAGGTGTAAAAAACCGTGGAGGCTCTGCATTGGCAAAAAGAGCGCCAAACTTAGCGGAGCGCCGATCCAGCCAGAATGGGTCGATAGTGGCCTCAGCCTCGTGGTCATTGTGCAGTGGTTGAAAAGTCGCCTGGAGGGAGCTGTTGTGCTCGATATCAGCCCCGTCGAAGTTTGTTAAGGGGGATCCTAGCAGAAGGCACTAGACAACCGACGTTGTGGGATACTCTGGAGAAAGTTGACGAACAGCTCTGCGGTCAGCCCCAAGCGCAAGAAGGTCCTGAAATATCCTATCCGAAACAATGTCGGAAGTTGCAAACATTAAGGGGGTGAAGCCCCTAGGGCCCAGAGAGGGTTGGTCGACATCCGCGCCGGCGCGGATAAGGGGAATAATGAACTCGTTTTCAAAGTCAGTGGGTCCCGCACATTGGCACAAGACCTTCGTTATAGGGCTAACAGTCGAGATATTGGTCAAGTTTGGATCAGCCCCTCTGTCCAGAAGCATTTGAGCCACCCGATATCTCAGGAGCTGGAGAGTTGTGTGCAAGAGAGGCCCAGCATCATCAAGAGACGTGTTTGGGGAAACGCCAGCATCGAGTAGTACACCAAAAAGCCTGTCACGGTCGATGGGGCAGCGATCTCCATAATCGAAAAGATCACTAGTGCTGACTATTAGGTCAAGGACTTGTCTGGGTTGTGCTGGGTCTATCACATCCAAAGAATGTTCAAGGATGAGCTTGACAACGCTCAGGTAACCGGTGGCAATGGCGCCGGCCATACAGCTGGTATTTTGGTTCACCCGGGTCGTCTGGGCTCCATTCTTGAGAAACAGCTCTACGAGTGCATGAAGCCGGGTTTTCGTTAAACCGGGCCGAAGGCTGTTACTATATATGCTGCTAGAGGAGAGAAGTGTGTCCAGCGGCGTATATCCGTCTGCCCCTGTATGGTTGATATACTTTGCCGCGCTTGCTCCCAGTAGGGCCTCTGCCGCCTCGATAGATCGGACATGGCTTATGACGGCCTCGTGGGAGTAATTTTCCCCTTCCCCTGGAACCCATGCCACTCCGATAGATGGCGGGTAGGGAAGTCGGCTGGCTCGGTACCTGGGCGACGTTTTTCGACAACTTTGGCGCCGTAGCTGAGCAGGAGCTTGACCATTCCAACATGATCTCTCCTGGTCGCCAGGCTGAGGGCACTGCAGGATGAGCACTCGGACTGATATAGAATAACGGGATGCGGCCGAGTTTCCTGGTCGGATGGACGGTGACCTCATAAGAGTAGCCAGTCAAACCACGTTCGTATGTATCAGTCCAATTTGGTTTTATCTGGAATGGAAGAAGACGTCGGTCCGGATCAAGGAGAAAGGCGGCATCTGGGGAAGCCCCCATATCCAAGCAGCGACTCTCGATGGCCACGTCGCCAAAGTAGCAGGCCCAGGATAGAGAGTTGTATATACCGTCATCGGTGTCTCGCCGCATCATTATTGGCGTCACAGTCGTGACGAGGGTTCAGCATGTCTGGAGGAGGCATTTGATAACAACTTGGTCGAGGTGATCGGTGATGGAATTGATGATTTCATCAGGCAAGCAGGTGATTAAACAACTTGTTTGTTTGGACAAACCGCGGGGTTGGGGTGCCATTGCCACTAATCTCCGGCAGACGTAGTTAAAGAGTGAGAAAATTGAGCCAAGGTCTACTATACTATATGCCGTCAATAACTGCTGTTTAACCTTTGGCCTTTGCCTATTAGCTAAATATCGCTACGTACCTTGTGGATCTACTCCTTAGTTCCCGATGACTAAATCTTACTGCCTGCTTCGGGGATCCACCAAGTGCCCGATGAGATTCGCCAAATCTTCCTCGAATCAGACTCCAATACATAAAATTGGGTTGGGGACTGTGTGACCTGTGCTTTGCTCTATGGAAGGATTTGATGTTATTTGGCGTAACCATAACATATTGATTCTACAACCCAGAGTTCTCGCTGTTATTATGGTTCCCTATGTTATAGCTTGCAATTGGGCGTTGCGGTGGAGAAGCGACCGGTGTTAAAATGAGCATATTGTGTTAATGAAGTCGAAGAAGAATGACTAGCGCTGATCAGCGAAAGTTACAGACAAAAAGATATCCACATCCTGCCACCAATGGGTTGGAATAGCTATTGGTCCGTCAAAGCAACGGATATCGACACCCAGAACTGAGTCCCTTTTCCAGGATCAAACCATGACCTTCTTTCGAGCCTTCTTCACCTAGGATCATGGAGTACTCCCACAGCACATCCTCCTCGACGTCGGGCAGTGACAGTAAGCCGAGCGCCGTACTCAACTAGAAAATGGGTCCTGGTTCATGGTGCGGAATCTCAGTGTGCTAGCCTAAGCGGATGCCCTCTTTGAAAACATGTAACGTTACATTGAATCGTTTGACTGTGAACTTGCCGATGCCTGACGTGCTGCCGACAAAGATGGCAACGCTTGGGACTGGGGCATCGTTTATGAGAGAGTTAGAGGCTTTTATATCAGTGTAGGAAACCATTCTGAAAGGTGGGTAGTTCTGGCAGGCGGATCCGAGCAGGTTTAGAAGGGGACAGGCCGCAGGAAGTTGAAAACATGAGTTGTCGAATAATATTGGTTGAAAAATTCTAAACGCCAGACCCCTTTCGCGTTTTGGGTTAGCCAATCACATGACGTTTTCCATTTTACGCCGCAGCAGCTAAACATTTTCAAGACGGGAGAGAATGACAAGGATTAACCCACACCTGTCAAAGTCAATATATAAACAAACGTAAAATAGAGAGACATGTAAGGCGGACAATTGACCTCTGCCTAGATTATGATTCCTAGCATATAGTTCGGACCAAACACTTCTTATAACTCTGACCCTGTCTATTGGCTATCTCTTTTCTAATTGTCTACTCTATTACGCTCTAAAAGCCTCTCTGATATAGCTGACCCCTAAAACTCGGCGTCAACCTGGATGGTATAGCTCTTCTCCGTTTGTTTGACTACAGTAACCTTAATTCCCCAGCCAGGAACCTTGTACGAGCTCACTCCACCGGGAACCAGGGATAGTGTTCCATCGTTCTTATCGTAGACACTACCACTACCGCAGCCACCTGATCCTGGGGTTACATCGAGAACACGGACAGGGCCAGAGCCTGACTTGACCGAGGTGTCGATTGTGTAGAGCAAGACACCGGGGGCGCAGATGCCCGAGTCAAGACTCTCAGGGACGCGAGCTTCGGCGACAAGTGCTGAGGTTTGGTTGACGGCGACGATGACGGCCTTGATGTCAGTGTCAGAAGTCTTCAGCTCTAGTGGTGTAAGAGTGTGCTCAGTAGTTCCTCGCTCCGAAACACAGTCGATAGACTCGTCATTAATCCAACCCAGGCGCCATTTATCCCAGGCGAAGAAGTCGGGGCCAATGCCAGAGACATCCCCCATGGCACTCCAGCCACCGACGTAGTAACCCAGGCCAAGATCTTCGAACGGGTAGAAGTCGGCCAAGCACATGGTATGTCCCGTTTCGTGAGCCAACACAATCCAGCTTTTTGGCCCCCAATTTGTATATACGTCGGTTCCAACGGTGACGGTCTTTCTGGCCACATAATCACCCTGTCTGGTGTTGGCTCGTGTAACGAAGGTGATGGATCGAGAGATTCCTCTGCTACCGGCGCTATTTACAGGAACAACGTAGAGGACATCCGACTCGGGGGGTGGAGGGCGGATGCCTTTGCCTGTATAGGCGTCGAGAGCATCCTGGATGTAGTCTTGATGTTCTGCCCATGTAAGACCTCGCTCCCAGCCATAAGATGCGGCGGATTTGGGCATACGGTAGAACTTCGACGAATCAGCCGTGACATTGAAGGACAGAGCCCCGTGAGAGGCCTGCTTGTACCATTGAGTTGTTTGGGGGACCACGGCATCGTAGAGCGATTGGGGAGTTTCGCCTTGAGCGGATTCGGCATCGGAGAAGTCGACAAAGATCATGAAGCCGTTGAGAGTTCCAGCGCTTGGGGCACAGTCCCCATTGTAGTCGAAGCCGACGCTCAGATCCACATTGTCTACGGCAGCCAACTTGCAAGCGGTTTTCGATTTAGGGGGTACTGGTTTGCAGGCGGCAGCGCTGGCTACAGAAGGCCAAAGAATAGAAAGAAACAGGGCCTTCATAATTAGTGAGCTTGGCTAGAAGGAGGATAAGAGATAGTAAGTGAAGAAAGAACAGTTCTCTGATTTGTACACAGAGGCATCCTTTATATTCTCCTCATGCTGCAGCCTGTGAGGCTCATCGTCCACTGCCAATTCGGTGTCTTACCAGCATTGCCAATTACTCGCAATTTACCAACTGCAAAGTCTCAATTGAATCGCCAGCACGTTTAAGCTCGGGCAGCCACTGTCAGCGGACCTCGGGGTTCATGTCAGCGGCCTCTTCGCCTTCCCCGAGGGTTTTAATTCCACTAGCCACTCGGTGTCCACTAGGACTATACCATGCTTCTCTGATTGATTGGTATGGGGCTCGGTACAAGGTCTGAATACATTGTTATGAAGCCGCCATGAGCAATCGTCCCAATAGAGCAATTGTCAACTTGTGATGCTACGCCGTAGGGCTATTCAAGCACAGCCCCCCTTAGCCCAAGGCTCCGTACGGGGGTCGGTGGAGGTGACCGAAGCTATGATGTGCCGCTATTGGTGCGCGTTTTTGGTAAAATGGGCTGATTTCATTTGGGACGGTCTGACCGGAGCTGAAACCCTCCATTCGACAATTGTGAAATAAGCAGTAAAAGGCTGGTGGTGATTGAGGTCAGAGCTGCCAAGTGGGCCTGAAAAATGCCATCAGCTGTCACCTTCTCACTGCCTCACGTAAACAGTGGTATGGATAGATGCCGAGGATGGTTTTCGAATTGCGACCTTGGTACTGATGGTGTAGGAGAGGAAGCATATTGAACATCATGAGCCCACATGAGTGAGAGCTACAATGATAAAAAGGGTACGAGATTCCGCCGTTGTATCTATCGTCGTCACCATCAACACTTCAACACTTCAACACTTCAACAACCAACACTTCAACAACCAACACAGCCCACACACAACCCTCCAATCTTTGATTCTTGCAACTTGAGACCCCTACTTTAGCTTCAATCTTTTTTACTCATCCTTTCCACCATCTATAATGCGCTACTCTTATTCTCTTCTTGCCTTTGCCGTCACGGCTCTGGCACTCCCTACCAACAAGCCCGCCGACGATGGCAAGTGGGTTCCTGGCAAATATGAAAAGAGAAAAGATGATGGGTCCTGGCACCCCAGCAAGTATGAGGGCGAAGGTACTGGCCACGATGATGGCAAGTGGACACCTACCAAGTACCCCGGCGACAAGCCCAAGACCAAGAGGAACAACGATGACTCGAACAATGATGGCTCCTGGAAGCCTGGAAAGTACGAGGGTGAGGGCACCAACTTTGACGATGGCAAGTGGACGCCTGAGAAGTATGGCAAGCGCAATGACGACGGCAGCTGGCGCTCTGGCAAGTATGAAGGTGACTGTACCGGTCATGATGATGGAAAGTGGACTCCCAAAAAGTATGATGAGGAAAACACTAAGAGGAACGACGATGGCAAGTGGGCTCCTGGAAAGTACGAGGGCAAGGGCACCGGCTTTGATGATGGCAAGTGGAAGGGCAACTAGACAGTCCCTTATCTAAACATGGATTGATGCTCGTTCTAAGTGTAAATATTGCGCATCTTATTCGGAAAACTCATTTTCTTTATCCATTTTGGTTCTTCCTTTTTCTACATATAGCAAATATAAACCTAACTCACTTCACTTTTATCACTATTAAGAACATCATTCTTTCGCTGTTTTGAGAGATCATACTCACTTTTAATCCTGAGATCAATTGCATTCTTCACCTGACATGGAAAGAAGCTTAAGAGACTAGGAGCAAGGCGGATGGATGTAGTAACCCTATTATAAAGGTCATCAACTCCAGACAGTCTGGCTATGAAGCCTCATTAGATTCGTTGGACCCTTTATAAAAGACATATCGGTTAGTATCCGGCCAGACAATAGTGTGCCGTAAGTTCGTCCCATCAGTTGTGAGCTAGCGCAAGTACCCGGCAAACATTGTTGTTGCACTGCTCCCTAGGTAAGAGCGGAGGTTTCGCATTGTGTAACCAAGGCTGTTCTGACAAAATGGCTGTATATCAATACAGGCCCTGGTTTTCGATGCAGAATCGTAGAGTGCCAGCCTGAGAGGATGCCCTCTTCGAAAACATGTAGCGTTACATTGCATTATTCCACAATGGGTTATCAAAAGTTTGCGTCCTGGTCTCACCCAGCCTTCTAGCGTTTTTGAGCAAATTTCTTACGCTCATCTGGAGCAATCATACGATCGTAGCTTTGCTGTCAGCACACATACCCTACAGTACCCAATTAAGCATCTTTCAGCTGCACCTGCAATGTCAGACGCTCTCGCCGAGCAGCGTAACTTGTCGGCGTGTATATCTGTTTGTTCGGGTTGTGGGCCTTGTAAAGGAGTATAAAAGAATCTTTGAGACAAGAACTCCAGCGGTAGATACCTTCATTTGACAACCGAGGGATTCAACGTCGGTTCCCCCAAAAGTACGACTCCATACTTGCCTTTTCTTGTCACTTTCACACGAGTCGGCGTGGTCGCCGGGGCTCAAGGTATTATCAATCGGTCCTCCACCACCAACCGAGCCACTCTTTCTGGGTCCGAAGACAATTATTCGTTGAGTTAGAAGGGCTTATCTTGAAAATACCGTTTTACATAAAATCAGTAGGTGCCACCGGTTAATCTCCACCTCTCATAATTCGAAGTCAATGCCGTGTTAAATTGTGCATATCATACCGTAAATCATGTTTATTTCTGACACAAAGCCACCAGCGTGATTGTATCCCATAAAATAATTGGCTACTAATAAACTGTGCTAGCCCTGTTGTACTTTCCAACAATGTATACCCCTCTCAGCGAAATGATAAATAAAGCTAGACCAATAACCTCCAAGACTGTAACAACCAGACCGGCAATAAACGTATAGGACTATAACAGTAGTTATTAGTAATCATTAACTACACAAGAGTCACAGGATTATCTTACTATTTCTATGCATAGACTTGCCCATGGGATGTAGCTCTGCCGGGACCTGTTCTGGCATGACCAAGACCATAGGTCCCAGTGGTTATTCCGAAGCACTTCTTTATCGACAATCAAGTAAACAGTTGCGGCAACCCAGCCTGCGATCACAATACCAGAGCTGGCCAGCACGGCGCCGGTATGTACCCAGCCGTCGCGTAATGATTGGGGCTATCCTAACGTCAGAATGTTGTCAATGGGCTTTAAGTAGTCTTTTCATGAACTCACAAAACTGAGATGAGTTGCTATAGCTACCATCTGGACAAAGGATGCGAATGCTGCGATTGCTAGCATCAACCAAGTCGAGAGCATTTTGACCGAAGCCCATCGAGTTCTCGTCCAGCCGTCCTCGTTTCTGTCCACAGAGTTATGTGTTGTCTCCCAAACATTAACTCCATGAACAAGTAAACTCAGGATGCTAAGGTCGAGTAAAAGGATGAAGACGCGCAGGCAGAGTCTGACGGTATCAAAAGTACCCCGACGCTTATTCCGCGCATGGCGCCTCCTGAGGAGAACTTGTTGATCGGAAACCGGACGAAATGCCTTCGCCGCATAGCTATCGTCGACTTCGTCATGAGGGTCGAGACGGGTCGAGTATGACTCGTAGTCAGAGGGTACACTAAGGTTCATGATGATTTAATATTGGGTCTCTGATGTAAGTATGCTTGGTTCGGGCTCTTCAAGTGGAATTATGTGCGCGGGGCTGTCATCTTCTTATGCCATGATATGGTCAGGTGGATTCGACGTCAATGGTAACTTTGCGAATTTTCGTGTGGTTGTATCCCGATCATGTCAGCCGCAATTCGGCAACACCGCTCCTTAGGCCTTGGTCCTTTGGATGGCCAATCATTTTATATCTAGGTAATTTAAGTAAGCTGACTATCAGCCCTAATGATAAGCTTGATCTTTTACTTACAATATGCTTACTGCATTTTGGTGCAAGTCGGCCAATCTAGTCCATTTGGGGTAGCCGAAGTTGCAGAATTGGGTCATTCAGCCAGACTTAAGCGAGGTAGCTCCCAACAAGGGAAGCCACAGCCCTCTGGAGAAAATTCGCTTATTACAGAACCTAAATAATCTGCCAGCCTTGAAGAACAGCTTAGTTGGTTAATATCCTCTTGTAGCGGGCATGGCTGTGCCCAGCCCTATCTCGCTCACATCTGACAAGCGTGGGACTAATGCAGAAAGCGCTGACATCCAGTCGTGTGTAAGTGCTCAAGATACACCGCTACTGCTAAGCGGACAACATCTCCCTTCTCGCGAGACGAGAAAATATGTTTATAAGAAGGAGAAAGGCGCTGCGAATAAGAAGTATCACCACTTCCAATCACTTTTCCAACTCTGTTATAACAGCATCTGAGACTTACTCCCTTTAATACCTTAAAATCATTGCTATTTGTCCCTCCATTACAACCTAAACTCGCCAAAATGAAATTTCTATCAATCCTTCTTCTTGCTGGCTCTGCCCTCGCGGCTCCCCGGGCTACTCAGTCGTCTTCTCACCAGCCTCGAGGTGACAGTATTGATTACATGCTTCCTCCCATCGTGCCTATCAACACGCGAAGCGGAGACAGGGACCTTATCTCCAGAATCATCACTGCCCCTACTCAGGCCGAGCGAGTCAAGCTCTTGAATCAACCTGGCGATTATGTCTTTGACTTCAAAGCCGGCACCGGAGCCGGAGAGGCCCATGGCAAAGGAGGCAGGTCTGTGTCAGCTACTGCTCTGACCATGCCTGCTCTTATCGGCAATGGAGCGTCCATGACGGTTGCCTTCCTGGGACCCTGTGGAATGAACACAGCACATGTTCACAACCGAGCAACGGAGCTTAATATTGTCGTCAAAGGCCGCCTTGTTACAAATTTTGTTGTCGAGAATGGCGCCAAGCCTATTGCCAACACCATGGACACATTCCAGATGACTGTGTTTCCCCAGGGTGCTATCCATCAAGAGTTTAACCCTGATTGCGAAGACGCCGTGTTTGTTGCTGCATTTGATAATGCTGATCCTGGTGTGAACCAGATCGCTCAGAACTTCTTCGCTCTTAATGGCGATGTGGTTCAAGCTACCCTGGGCGGTGTGCAGACTATTGACGGAAAGGATATTGAGTCCTTCCGCAGTCATATTCCTGCGAATATTGCCCTCGGTATTGATGCTTGCTTGAACAAGTGCGGCATCAAGAGAAACGCCAGGAGAGATATTAGCGAACTCTGGAATTAAAGAGGAGATTAGAATGCTTTACTTACCACTAATGACTTAACTAGCAAATTCTTAGTTTCATGTATATATTTATCTTCTAGTTTATAGTCTACTAGCGATCGATGTTTCTTTCTATAGAATAATAACCACCGCTATTGTCTATTTCGAATATTGAGTGTCAGTTTATTCCCAATTAACGGCCTTCTGTGTTATCATACTGCTGTACTGCTGTGCAAAGACTAGGTTTACCATAAGAGTGCATTTTGGTTAGGACCCGGTAAGGTCTTGGAGTGACGAATACTATTGCTTCTGTCTTACATTGCTACAGTGGGATATCTCACGGGTATTAGACAGGTGAGAAGCAAACGAATATTATCGTAAGCCACATAGCCAGGCTACAGAAGGTAAGAAAACTTATAATTCCAATCCTAAGCAGCAAAACGTATGAGCTAGGTTTACATAAAGCTTAGACAGCTGTTTAGGTAGCTTATCTTGTCACTCTGGCTTCATTTTAATGCTTTTATAATGTCTCAATCACTAAGTTAATTATATTTTAACATACATGCCTGGGCAAGCTTAGTTATCCACTCTCCATTAACAGCTGCATGACTATGTTTTAAATGCCGAATAGAATAATACTCTCGGGAGAAAGTCATGCTTGAGATACATTTCCTGAACCTGTGGACTTCTTGCAAGTGCCTCATGCGTTCATCCCAGTCTTGATCTGTAGCATACTTGGTGTTCGTATAATCTCGTCTAGAGCGTGGAAAGTTATCGCCGCAATATCCGCAAATGTCCGACTCCCTTTTTCGCAACTCAGACTCTTGAAAGGCACTGTCGTAGCCTGATATGTGTGAGCAGGACCAAGAGTGGCGTTGTGTATGCAAGTAATTCTCATGCATTGCAAGATTATTTTCATTCCTGAATTTATTTTCACAAAATCTGCATTCGAATTTCTTCCCTGCTTCATACATCCTGTTCCTCCTATCAGCAAGTACACTCGGTGTGGCCACAATTACTTACATTAAGTCCTCTAGTGAATCAAATCGCTTTGGTCTTCTGGGGCAGCATTCACACATAAAAGTTCCCTGGAATCTTTTTCTAGATGGTCCTGGGGGGCTGTTCTGGTCGACATTTTGCTGTAGCTCGGATGACAATCTGTATGGCTCGTGATTATCGTGGCTACTGGCAGAGCCAAAACTTGCTACACTTCCTCGTCTTCTTGGCATAGGCGAAGCGGCAAAGAACTCGGGCTAACCCTTTGCGTCGCACAAACGGCAGGCCCAGTAAGGACTCAACGGACTGTTGTTGGTGTCGATCTCAACGAGAAAAAGTCCGTGGCGCTTGATCCAGCTCTTCCGGCCCTTCGAGCCCTTCCGGGACAAAGATTCTTCCAAAACATATCGTTTGTTCCTCCATACTGCTTGTGGAAGATCTGCAACGGTAGGGTGATCTGGCAATGCCGCCTGCGTTGCCAGCTTGAATTGACTCGCCAAATTTCTCGGTGATTGGAGGAGAGCAAAGGCGGAGGGTGGAGAAGGAAGCATGATGTCATTAACTTCCATCAAACTACGCGTCGATCGGTAAAGGAATGGCACGCGTCGGGGAGAAGTAAACTGACTAGCACCAACGCGTTTGGATGTTATGGGGACGGCGGGCGGAAAAGCTAAGAGATTACCTTCTCCTTGGTGTACCAGAGCGCCTTACTAAAAGTAGCTCACTAATGGCGGATCTAGACAAGGGCTCTGATTGGTGGAATTCAAGTAACAGCTTCTAGCATTTATCAGGTTCCGAGTAAGCTGCAAAGACAAACCACCTTAACAGATCCTAGTCACAACCTTATATCTTGTATCAAATATATCAAATGTCTCTCCAAATCTAGGTTCTTCCATTTGTTTGGGTTATGTTTGGTTGGATTTGATTTGTGGGCAGCGCTGTATACGTTGTCATCCTTCATGAGGCTGGGTAGGCAAGCGAGCTTGCTTGACTCGATAGTGTAGTTTGACTATGTCATATGCTACATAGAGAGGCGTAAGGATACAATAGTGGTAGATTGTGGAATTGTCGAGTTTTGGAAATTAACCGGCTAGGATTGAAGACTGTTCAAGACTATCCAGGTAGTTGCTCTACGAGATCTATATTCGCCATTCTATTTTATAATAATCTTAAATGAATTGAGCGGGGGGGAGGAGTAGGATATATTCAGGCCGCCAATCAGTCGCATCAGTTAGTGATCTCTAGATCTCTCTCTGATTGGGCGCTCATACCTGCTCGGATTGGCTGTCCCAATCCCTTTACCATAATCAGGTTCATTTTGCCTGCTGACACCGCTCATGGATCCGCAGGACTGTAACAGGCTGGTTGAATGGATCAATATTGCTCCGCGGGATTTAAAGCTATCCACGAGAGCTCGCTGACTAGAGTTTGGTGGACTAGGATAACTAAATCGATGAACAATTCTATCAACACCAAGGCCATTCGTGCTCTTATTTTTTGTTGATCTGTCTCCAGTGAGTTAGTTCGTTGTTCTAACACCATGCAGGCAACAGTTGTGGAGTCACAACCTCATACGTGCGTGCACTGTAAACGAATCCTCCTCGACAAGCCGGTTCAAAAGGAGCAGCAGTATGGCGTCTACGAAGTTACACTTCCCCATACTCGCACCGATGTTTTTCATGCTTTAAAGGCGGGCTGCCATTTCTTTGCGTTATATCCTAGGATTCCGTTCTATACCCTTTCTGTCATCCAGTCGCTTAGACCTAGTTCCTGGTATCCATGGTTTTCGCCGCGTTACATCCTCAAGTTCAGTGGTTGGCGGAGAAGGCGTTTATGGACCTTAATCAAGAGCATGCTCAATCCTTTTGACCGGCCCTTCAAAATTACTTACAATACGGAAGGAGACTTTGATCTAAATTGCATAACTTGGATGAGTGAGCCGGAATCTATGAGAATTGTGTCACCTGCTGGTGAGTGCCTGTGCATGAAGACTTGACCTGCGCAGTTGTGCAGCGCATTAATATATTCACCAGACGACCCATCGGCTCAAGATCTCATATACAGACCAATTAATAATCAGGTTAATTCGAAGGAAGTATTTGAGTTCTTAAATTCACAATTGCTAGAGTGCTATGAGAAACACGTCCAGCAAGGAACATGCCCTCACTCAAAGGAGGCTTTTACCCCAAGGCGAGTGATACGCATCAGTGGAACACTGGAGTCCCTGTCTCTTCAGTTATATGCACCGAAAGCAACAGAAAGAATCCGCTGGACTGCTCTGAGCTACTGTTGGGGAGGCCAAGACCAAAGCTTAATGACAACGATGGCCACGCTTGGAGAAAGATACGAAGGCATCGATCTGGCAAAATTACCTGCAACTCTGGCTGATGCGGTTCATGTCACCTATCGTCTTGGAGTTGAGCATATCTGGATTGATAGTATCTGTATCGTCCAAGATAACAAGAGGGAGATAGCCGAGGACTTATCTCGGATGGACGAGATATACAGCTATGCATATTTGACTTTGTCAGCGGCAAGCGCCTCCAATGTCACTGATGGATTTCTCAAGGACCGCATCATTCGACAGGAACAACCTCCGATATCCCTCCGTTACAAAACACGATCCGGCGTCGAAGGTAGCTTGACGGTGACTAGGGAGCCCACACCTGCGGACATGCCCGACCCTATCAATGCAAGAGCATGGACATTTCAGGAGCGCCTTTTGTCACCAAGGTTAGTTGAGTTTTCCTCGACTCAAGTCCGTTGGCGATGCAACACTTCCATGGCATGCCAGTCAGGGTGTCCACCACAATCACCACACAAGCAGTACTTCAACGCAAGCTTAGTCGTGAACCAAGATACCATGTCTTGTACAGATCCCTGGGAGAACTTTCAAAATTGGAGTTCCTTAGTGACTCTGTATTCCAGCCGCAATCTTACATATCCTGCTGATAAGCTGACAGCATTTTCGGCTATCGCCAAAGCCGTCAAAAGGGAAGGCAGATATTTGGCTGGGCTTTGGGAATCTGATCTTCCATGCAATTTGCTCTGGAAAGTCTACCACGTCTATTTTCCCTTGGCCGGGGAAATTGACAAACGCCAAGTCCGCCCAGCTACCTACCGGGCGCCCTCCTGGTCATGGGCATCTGTAGACGGCGAGGTGCACTGCGACAGCGTCAGCCTTGATGGCTCCAGACCCGAGGCGGCTTGCATAGTTCTTGAGTGCCAAGTGAACCCAGCAAGTGAAATACTGCCTTATGGTCCTGTTGTGTCTGGTTATATTGTCATTTTGGGAAAATCCCGGAATGCCGTATTCTTTCCTTTGACTGGTGCACTACAGTTTTGCGACAATCCCCTGAGCGACGCGAATCAGGAAAGTTCTGAGCCTGGCTACAAAGGATTTGCCGACGTTAAGGATGAGCAATCATGTTCAGATGAGAATTTGTCAATGAATGTTCATTGTCTACATATTCGAAATTTCGGTGGTAGAGCTGAGGGCCTCTTACTAGCCCCCAACGGTGACACCTTTCGACGTATCGGGCATTTCTATTGGAATGTTTTTGAAGCAGGGCGTGACTTTCAAAACTCGGAAATCAACACCCTGAAAATTATATAATCACCAAGGTAGATAAGCAATCGCAGTAGGGAAGTTTGTCTCTGGTCACAGAATGAATTAATGAAATCCCTGTTGCTACAAACATGTTGCGGTACAACATCTAGAAAGGATAACCCTATCACCCTATTCCTGTATTCTCTTTGCCGTCTACCCAACCGATGTACTTAAAGTTTATCGCTTGCAGGGATTACTCTTTCCCCCAATCAAAAATTATAAAATTAATACAGCTAGATAGGAACGAATACAAAAACGAGAATAATGGCTAAAGTCTGGTAAAATAGGTTACCATACCATATCACAAGTAGGAAAAAAATCTCTAAATTGCACTAGTCAAACGCGTACCTGTGTCCCGTGATCGGTTATAGGCCAACATCGAAAAGACCCTGACTCAAAACTTCAATTTCTATCTATACATATGTACACATCACGCACTGACGAATCTAAGTTAAACGAAGACAGGATACGATGGAGTCGCTCGACCTTATATACTTCCATTCCGCCCTTCGCATACTGATATGCAAGTCGTGCAAATCCGTATTCGCAACTTCCATCCGCAGCTATGTCCGTACGTTCCACAGGGAGCTAGCCCTTTCGAAACAAGAGCTTAAGAAGTACGAGGAATCCTTTAGGGACCTATCTCCCATCCGTGACCGCAACGTTATCCGGAATCTACAACCCAGCTCGCAAGACCCAGCAATCCCTCACCTCCCCGTTCATCTCGATAACATCCTATGCCCCTGCTGTGAGGATCAGAAGCGACCGTATGTATGCCGCTCTGAAACGCATATGCGAGAGCATCTTCGTCTGGTCCATGGTCGACAATCCCACCGTCGTGGGCAGCGTTACGAGAACGGCATCCTTGAAGCCTGGCAGAAGGAAGGAGTCGCGTGCGCACCAATCGCTTGCCAGACGCTTTTCAAATCATCAAGCAATAGACGCTACTTCCCAGTTCTAGCACCAGAATTGGAGTCCACATCGGTATCGGAGCCCGTATTATCGGAAATTTCGCACGCGCCAGCCTCAACAGTGGGCGGCTCCGGCGAAGTGGACGCTGGAGCTTCGTCGGCATACTTGCAATCTTCCCTCCCGCTAGAAACACTCATAGAAGAGAAGCTACCCATCTAGCCACGACCCCAGCTCAGCATACGCGAGATCGGTGGCAGCGTGAAGTTAACCCAACATCAGAGCAATACAGGTGGATTCAGTTTACAGAATGGGGGCGGTATCTGGCGGAACATCCATTAGGAGCCGCCGCCCGTTTACTTGATCTTCCATCGGGGGAGAGCTGGAATACTAGTGATATGAATGGAGACAGCCACCACGGCAATGAGCATGAGAGGCAGCCCCAAAGCGAATTCGTTCTACAGCATATTCTTGCCGCACTAAAGCGCCTCGTGGAGCGAGCAAGAAAAAGTACGTCCGATGGCAGATTTAATGTCTTCGACCAGCATCGTCTCAACTCCTTCCTTCCACGGCGGACCTCAGGGAGGCCATTCTTCTACAAGCTTCAGGATAAAACGTATAAGAAATATGTCAGAGTAGCACAGAAGCTGATCTGTTTCGTGTATCGAAGAGCGTGGGCGAGGACTGGCCCAGGTCTCCCGTTTCGGCTCACCGAGGTTCAGATGGATGCATTGAACAACACCGTTCACGCCTCAACGGCATTACAAAACATACTAATCGATGGCGAGAGAGACCATGAGTACATAGAAGAAATATAGACAAGGCTCGAAGACAACCTATTGATCTTTTATGTGTCGCTCCTCGACCATGCCCTATATCGGGATATATATGAAAGCCCAATCGTCGGCTTCCTTGCAGTTCTGGCTATACAGGAAACTGATTCCGGGATAATACTGCCTCAACCCCGCCTCTACGAAGCCATAAGTTACATACCATATCTCTCGGCCTTTATCAAGATCTCCCAGCTCCTTATCGCCGAACGAGCTCTACTAGCTGTCCAGCGAGATGAACTCGAGTACCCGGGACTCGCCTTAGAAGATATACAGCATCGATTTATAGTAGAAGTGACGAGGTCCCCCATCTGTTAGGCGCAGAAACTTCAAGCGTACGGGAAAGCAATTAAGGACACCACAACCTCAATCGGATACATCCATTAGTCCGATGACGACGAAACGCTCTCGTATAAAGATACCCAGTTCACCATAACGCAACTGCGAAGCCTAGTTTCAATAGAACTTGAGATTGCCCAGGCACAGCTTTCGGACCTTTTTCTTATTCATCCAGAGGATGATGATCGAGAACTGGTGGTACCTTCGCTGAGTCTCCGGTCACTGGCTGACAATCCGGCCGAGTCAGCCCCAGGGTAGAGCTTTATATGCCACCCTAAGAATACAGCATTGCACGGTCATGAGAAGTGGCTTTTGAATAAAATCCTACAGACCAGCTGGCTCCGCAACGACTTCTTCCGTGTGCCAAAACGAGCTGTATGGCGTGAACAAGCTGTGAGCGAGTACGTCGCCAACGTTGATAGGTTTCTAGAGAGGCTTCTTCTCCTCATCCATATTATGGGCGGTCAACCAGCGAGAGGCACCGAACTGCTGTCTATTCGGCATCGGAATTCGATTGATAGCCAAGGTAAAAGAAATATCCTCGTCAGCGGACACCACAGATCTCACTGTCAACTACCTACCGACGGCACTCGAGGTTCAGTCATGAGAATTGACCTTTGAAGATACAAAGGCACGACAACAGCAATCGGATGCTTATTTCGACGATGCTCCGTCTTCAATACAGGCCAACAGGATTGTTGCTGATGAATGACAACTCGGTTGGTGAAAAATTGCAGAATATGCAGCATGGTCAAAACCCATCCAACCACTTGGTTCACCGAATCTGCTCTAGAAGTGGACGTAAAAACCTTCTTTATTTTCAGAAATCAGGGCTATCCGTGTGGATAGCTTTAACCTGCGAATTGCTCTTCTTGCCCTTTCCGATGCTGTCACTGACTTAGACTACTTCTAGCCATGCTGTCAACAAAGATCATTCATTGTGCGGATATTATCATAGGCGGCCTAGACATCCGTTCGAATCGGAATACGGACCATAGCAACTGTATCCACTCAAATGCATGGATGGTCAAGTCGTAGATACAGGGGTGACGCACTGTCTAGGGCTGAAATAACGCCTAACAATGAGATCCACCAGAGTAAGCGGGAATTACTTGAAAGAAATTAGGTTTTGGCTTAGCGCTGGATTAACACCACCTGTCCCAAGGGCTTAACCAATCATAGATCTCTTTTATGGTTTCTGCTGGACTTCACAGCTCGCTTAACCAAGCTTCTTATACCCTGCTCGTACTAGCTGTATTACTAAAGGTAAATGTGGCGAGTTTATTGTTTGATTTTACATCTATTTATTTAGTTCACTTGGTCATTTATTAGGGATATTGACCCCAAAGATTATAGTCTGTCCCTTGCATCCTGTGCAGGGGGTCAGGTTATTCTGATGCTGAGGGAACAGGAAGGTAATATTCAGACAGTGGCTGAAACCTTACCTACTTTGATCTGTAGCCATATCTTGGGCTAGAACAAGACACTGCCACCCTGGCAGAGAGACAAAAACATTAGTGATAAGTACCTATATCGAGGGCTGCAACCATGCCCCTCATAATTGTCTGAGCGTTTTGTAACAGGACAATATCAAGCAGACCAGAGTCTCACGTCATTATCCGAGCTACGCTTAGGTGAGCCAATGAGCTTGTTAATACCTTTTTTAAGCTCGTGAGATTTTCTGGAGTCGATGTGCCTGGTTGCTGACATGTGGATCGCCGACTTGCATTGCCTCATGCAGGATCTCTAGGCATAATTGGTTCCGGGCTGATCGGCGAAAGCCGACACAGCACCATGCTACTCCTCAAGGACTCTCTCAGGTCAAAGCCATGCTATTGTATTGCATTAGACTATACTGGGGTAGATTACGAAGATTTTTACAGTCCTTCAGCTAGGGTGCTAACGTCTTTGAAAAGAAAATAGTTATGGTCGCCAAAGATTCAAGGGTTCATATCTCGCATTATAAATACTGTGCATGATCCCCAAGTTCAAATTGTTGTATCATTACTTCGATAACAAAAACCGCCCGGCTCACATCGATCTAAAAAGTCCCAAGCAGGATTTTCAACATTTACTCGCTTTTCGATCTTTTCTATCTCTACCTATCTGTCACTATGCCTGCAACCAGTAAAGTTGCAGGAACAGTTCTGTGCCTGGGCCTAGCGCTCTTCTCGTCGCCTTCCCTCGCCGCCGCCCTCCCACACAATGACCCAAGCCTCGCCGTCCGGGATGATTCTTCGCCACTTCGCCCTATCCAAGGCGATCGAGCCCAGAAATTTGAATTCAAGTTTCAACCCCTCCTTGACTTTGACACGGACAGCTGCTACAACGTGCCCGCCATTGATCCTGATGGAAACATATCCGAGGGCCTGGAACCTACCAGCGACGTCTCCGAGTGTCGCCAGGCATCTACCCTTGATAACTCCAATGTCTATGTCAGAGGCCGATGCAACCGCGGCTGGTGTGCCTTCGTTTACTCGTACTTCTTCCAGATGGATTGGGCTGCAGGATGGCCTTTCCGTCAGTGGAACCATCGCTACGACTGGGAGAATGTGATTGTATGGGCTAAGCAAGGCGAGCCTCAAACTGTCGCTGTCTCGTGCCACGGTGACTATGATTCTCGCGAAGTCATGAACGTTCTTATGGCTGAGAGTCCCGCCGAGTATCCCCTACCAGACTGGAGCTGGCTGCCAGCGGACAAGCCCACGCATCCAAAGGTGGTGTTTCACAAGGATAACGTGCGCACACACTGCTTCCGCTTCGCTAAAGGGTCAGACGAGCCAGTAGAGAACGATAAGGGGGTTTGGATTCGTGGTGGGTTACTTGGCTGGTCAGACTACGACGCCGAATTGAGGGACAAGCTGACGGCCTTTGACTTTGGTGGAGCACATCTGGCGTGGCATACCGAGGAAGATTTTACAAAGCAACTGATCAAATCGATGCCTCAGGCGGCGAGGGATGATGAATTCGATTGCGCTTACGATGACTACGACTTGTTCCCGGGAATCCCAAAGCAGGATTAGGGGGTAGGCATGTCTTCCGTGCGGTCTTCGAATATGTCAGTGGCGGCATTAGCTAAATAGAGGTGTTTTACTCATTGTTCGGCCACCTAGATAGAATATACACAAGGGTAAGATAGGGAGGGAATTATATATTGTACTACGGAGACAGGAACGTGAGATTATCAATGAGGCCAGTTTCTCTTCACTGAGTAATGTTATAAAGTCAATGTTGTGAAATGCAAAATAAAAACATCTCACCGTGGACAAGGTGCAGTAGCAAGACGGATAAATATAATAACCCTATTACAAAAGCTCATCGGCTCCCAGAGAGTCTAGCCATGAAGCTTCATGAGATTTGTTGGATCGTTTACAGAAGGCAGATCGGCTAGTATCTGGTTAAATAATAGGTTGCTGTAAGTTCACCCCCGTCAGATGTGGCCTAGCGCAAGTACCGGGCAAACATTGTTGTTGTTCTGCTCCCTAGGCTAGAGTGGATGTGCTGCATTTTGTGATCGAGGCTGTTTTGGTAAATACGCTGTGTAGCTACACCAAGTATTAGCCATAGCATATTGAATATAGCCGGAAAGACCAAGAATTGTTTTTATATTGAATGTCCTATTTAAACTCAATGCAAACTTACTATGACTTTTGGACTCGACTTACAGTAACAAACCGAGATGATGTGGCTTAGATCTCGAGAACCTCATTATGATTAGAAAAGTGTGCTAAGACAATATTTCCAGCATTTAAAAGGGAATTGTGGAAATAAACGTCCTTATTCGCTCTGGTTTTGATGTTTTTCTAGTATCCAGTGCTATACTGCTTCCCCTATAGCCATTAAGCTAACCACGAAAAACTCAAGACCTGCCTTGATACTCTTAATCTTTGGCAGTGAAATGTTGAATGACGTATCATCCAGGCTTATAGGATAAAGATATAACTCATGCTATTTCCTCTTTCTTCGTCTTCTTTATCTATAGTGATCTGTAATAGCAGAGGCAGATCGCTAGGATGTAGAAGACTTCACTAATGAGAATTTATTTACACAAGTCAATTTGATTTTTTGTTTTATTCTAGTCTCGTTCTGTTCGCTGCGTACAGACTGTAAGCATCATTCCAATAACCAAGGAGGCTCAGTGCTTATCTTCATTGATTTAACTCGACAGTAGAAGTTAATGCCGAATTGGTGGGCGGCATCTGGCACACGATCGTATCGTTTAAAATAAAAAGCTGCGACTTTTCTATTGGCCCTATAGAGTGAGGTCACTTAATGTATTGTATTTTCGCACCTAAAGGCCAATACTGGCAGCCATTTGTTCTTGTGGTGGTAGCCCTACCTATTCTAGAGGAGGTTATTGCTTTCGCTTCTTTATCCTATATACCTCCATTGCAATATGCTTTACTTAACCACCCAAGCTTTGCGCCATAAGCCATATCTCAGCGTATTTTACGAGGGCCCCAATATTCTGACGCATGTTTTGACAGAGATCCTCATCATCTTGAGTCATAAAGGCTAGTGACTATCTGCTGAGGTGAATTATAGATGAGATTGTCACCATATAAGCAAAGAAATGAGTGTGTGAGAGTAGAGGAACGCGGTAGGTAATCAAATTGCTGAGCTCCCTCGCAGCCCGGATCGTGCGTTTTATATATATATTGAAGGCATCGCTGGACCTGGCTGGCGTGTTGGGTGCGCAGGCCTTGATGTAGTAAGTCGAAGATGGATCCAGTTGAGAGCGGGGCTGGTGTAGGAGAATGAATATGGCTTGCCACATAATGATGGCCTGGAACATCATCTCATCTAGCTCGCCATTGAAATAAGCGTTATATTTTGAAGGGGGCAAGTGGAGCATCCAGTTAGCAAGGAGCTTGTCGATGTAATCGACCTGTGAAGGCATTCTTTCGAGGGTACCCAAGATACAGGCACATTGGATTCAATAGGTGTACGATGAGAACGGCCTGCCGTCAAACAACCCGATATTCTCCATGTCGTATGGGTACATTAGGGAAGGTATTTGCTAGAACTTATAAACATGGAGTAAATACAGGGCTCTATAACGCGACTTACTCCTACTCAAGAATTATCAGCAGAAACGCATTGCGTTTCTCGAATTGCACTAATGAAATCATAAAACCTAAAACACGAAATGCGTCGCGTTTCCGTCGGCTGACCCTTGTCGTGTTCAACTTGACTACTCCGGACCTAAAAAAAAAACAACATTCATTACCCTCTTCTACTGAAACTCACATGTTTTATAGTATCTAACTCCGCCATTTCATACTGTCTATTAGATTTATATGCTTAGTCATAATGGCCAGCTCTTCTATTCATAGGCAACAAAGTAACCCCACTTTACCTCCAGCAAAGCTGCCGAAGCTCGAAAGGCTCGGCCTTTATTACGATTTGCCAGAAGCAGGTATTATATGTACTAAATGCGGTTTTGCTTTGAGTCCTAAATGCGAATCGGAGCATTGGGGCAAAAAGCACGGCATTGCCAGATCTGCTCGGCATGGCCTCAAGCCCCTCCTATGCTCATTAAATCTCCCAGATCCAGACACCTTGGTCCCCAGGCCAAATGGATCACGACGCCAACCGTACCTTACAGTACAACAAGGCTGTTCATGTAAGCACTGCGGTCTCCATTCTGCTAGTTGGAAGGTTCTGGAGGATCACCTGAGGGCCGAACATCACGACAAGTTGAAGTTCACAGCCGGAAAGAATAGCCGACAGCACTGACTGCGAGACCATATCCAGCAAGGAGTTCTGTTCCAGAGCTGGACAGCGAATAACACTCGAAGGTCATGGCTCATCAGTACTGGCAACGACTTCAACAGCGGGTCTATACCCAGCAGCATTCTTCTGTAGGCTAGCCCTGGTCCCGTTAAGCTCCTTGCTCAGAAGCTATTTACTGAGGAGCATGCCCGTCTAGGAAATCAGCAAAGTGGTGGCCAAAGGTACTGTGGTAAAGAGACACCAGCTTCGTCCACCTTACAGACCAACTGGATGCGGCGCACAGGCTGGGAAACGACATTCAGAGACGCGCATCGTGATATTCTAGTTTACCTTACAGAGCTACCTCACGGCACGGCTAACCAGGCCTTACCTATCAGTGTCGTTAAAGGAGAAGCCATCTTCAGTCTGGCTCGTGACGAGCGTAAGCTGGTATTTATAACGGCCGCACTTGATCGTCTCCTGGATCAATGCGGTGAGACAGTCCGGAAGACGAATGTCTGCTTGAGAAGGTGGCTTCGCGGCAGATTCCCAGACCGTCCTTACAAGATACTCTAAGAACTATTAAGAGGCGATTCATCCACAATCGGCCACCAAAATGGAAAATCTCGCTTAATTTTTTACGCTCAATCGTTTGATGCTGAGACGAGTAGCTGATTAGTTCAAGATAACCCCAACCCCACACTTGGGCTTAGCTAGCGCCGACTTGGGGTTAGCGCAACGCAGAGGAAAGAGGAAAACAACAACATAACTTCTCTCTTTACTTTCTTTTACTGTGATCAAAGAGGCGACATCAAGCAGCAATGGACGATACCGTACAGCTCAATCAGGACTATCAGATACTGGTCTGCCGGCTCTGTCAAGCAGCTATCCGACCCGGCAGCAGCATCGAGCTACATTTCCGACGGCAGCATCAACTCAAGGGCCAAGTGCTCAAGGACATCAAAGACTACTACGGCACACTTGAACTAGCTGACCCGAAGCTTGCTGCACTACCCGAAGATAACAGTGAGGCAATTGAACAGCTTGCTATTTCACATGGATACAGCTGCAACGCATGCCGATATCTTACTATTGCACGAGATAATATTGTCCGCCACTGGAGAGAGGCAGGGCATGGAGTAGCAGAGGAGCGATGGACCGAGGTGCGGCTGCAGACGTGGATGGGAGGGCATTATGCGCGATACTGGATCGTTCGAGACGACAGCGATAGCAACGGCACGTCCGATACAGCTAATGCAGCTGATGCTACAAGTCGGAGCGCTATGGATGAGCTCATTGCTGCAAGTCAGGCTCGATTGGAAGAGGAAGATGCCGTTCGACTACGGAAGGGTGACTTGAAGGAAGATATCGACCGTGACTCGCCGTGGGTCAAGAGGCTAGGCTGGGTACGACACTTTGGCTCCCGGGACTTGATCAACATTCACGACGCAGCCCAGTGGATACGGGCGAGGGCAGCAACAGGCAGGTCAGCTGGGAGGCAAGAAGACGAGGAAGCAGCCCGTGAGCGACTATTGCTCAGCCGGCTCGGACAGAGCTTTGATCGTGAGGTGGACCGTTGCTGCTGGCGGCTCTATAGCGTGCCGACAGAGACGCTACAGTAGCTCGCTAGCATCACATCAACGAGCCCGAGTGGTGTACCGTCTGGCCGCAAAGGCAAGGAGGCATCGATGAGCAAGTATAGGTCTGTCGGTCACCGCTACGTAAGCTTTTGCTGGAAGGCATACCGTATCGGTCGTAAGGAAGCGCTTCAACGCTGGGCCGTTCGCTTTACGGATGAGCAGTGGAACTTGCTACACGATGTTGTAGAAGAGTTTGAGAGAGATGGGCTTCCAAGCAGTCATAACAGCGGATTCTACAGCGGCAGAGAGAGAAGCTAAGAGTAAAGACGAGGATATGGACAAAGACGAAGATAAAGATGACGATGATAGTGACGAAGACGAGAGAGGAGATGAAGGTATCGCTAGCTCGCAGCATGGTGCACTGGATCGAGCCATATTTAATTTTATCGTGGCTTCGATCGAAACTCACGTCGGTGGAAATACATATACAAATTCGCTACTACGCTTCTGTGCGGCGCTTGGTATTAAACAACGTCCGATGGGCTATATCGAGCCGCATTTATATACCAGTCTGCTGGCTGCTATAGTGTGGTGGGCCCGGCTGTTCTTTTTAGAGGCTGTATTTGAGAATCAGCCGCTAGATCGAGATGAGATTAGGATTGAGGCCGTGCTTGCATTTCAAGAGCGGCATACCGTGAGGATGTGTATAGGAACCCACACTGTCTTAAGCACGATCATCGGATGGATGGCATACGGGAAAGGTTACCGACAGAAGATGGGAGGGCAGTCGTTGATACGATGGTCCGACTACGGAGAGGCATTATTTTACATGGGCGAGCACATCAGCATCGAGGATCGATATAGGGCGGATCGCCGAGAGAAAGGCACAATAACAGAGGTATTCCACGGATATTTATGCACACGAAAATTGAAAGCAACAGGTCGCTCCTCATCCCTCCATGGGAACTTCTCATTCAAACTCAATGATAATCTCAGGAACGCCCTCAAATTCAGCAGGCATAGTATGAACCATAGTCCAATGATTAAAATCGTAAATCGGACTTCCCGAACCCCCATACCGGCCAGCGAATGTGACCTCCGGCTCGGGATT
>JAEKIX010000092.1:0-28463 GCA_018886245.1 Fusarium brachygibbosum | reverse complement strand
TCAGTTGAGACATGAAGTAACCTTAATGTAATGAATTGATGCATGTAGTTAAAATGCATTTTACTAGATAAAATTTATGGGTGCAGCGAATCCGTTTGGGTTAAATGGATTCGCTATGCTTGTTCATTAGCGCCGTTTTTTTTACCATGGGCGTTCAAATGGATTCGCTAGCGAATCTGCCGCGCAGCTTGGATAGGCCAACTTAATGGAAAAACCTAACCAATTATCTTACTGCTACCCATTAACACCCCGGTCAATTTCAACCACATCAAAAACAATTCAATATATTTCAAATCGATCGCACGACCTCAATCTGGTTTTAAATAAGCTACTATACAGGGAAAACACTGACCTTATCGTAATAAATTGATACATACCGGTTTGGACCATTTTACTCACTGGAATGCCTACGACTCTGCCCCCCCTACTTTTTCTACGACCTAGCTCCCCGAGCTTCAATAGCGCGGTTTTGATTTATATGGTGTTTTCTACGACCTAGCCCGGCTGGGTCGTTGCTGACTTGTGGTTAGATAAGTATCTAATAGTCCTGATTGAGCTGAACGATATCCTCCATTGCTGCTTGATATTGCCTCTTTGATTATGGTGATAGAAAGCAAAGAGAAAAGCAGTCTTGTTGTTTTCTCTATTGATTGAAGTCCCCTTTCCTCTGCATTGCGCTAACCCCAAGCTGACGCCAGCTAACCCCAAGTGTGGGGTTGGGGTTATTTTGGGCCAATCAGAAACCCAATCCAAGCTCACTCGATTCAAGCCCAAATTTTAAGCGAGATAACCCAGTTTGTTAGACGATTACGGTTCAATCGCCTCTTAATAGTTCCTAGGCACATCGGACGGCCATGTCATCTTCCAACGCCACCAACGGCGTGATCACCACCGTCACCCCGTCCGGCGTGCAATATGCCGGCAACATGAACGTCAAACTCTTCCCTCCACCCGTCGGTGTCACCTGTACGATCGGCCACTCCCCTCGCGCCACGGCCCGGATCACCGACTCCTGTAACCCTCTGAACGTCGCCGACGGACCCATCATCTGCCCCAACTGCCCTTTCAAATCTATCCGGTGCAATCGGCTGAATCTCTTCCGCCGCATCTCTTCCCGTTCATCGTCGAACCCACACCGGATTCGCTTCCCGCCCAACTGCTCCACTCGATCCTCCGCCCCGAACCCGAAAAATCGGTGCCACTGCATGCTGGCCTTGCGGAACTCGTCACGCCTGCGCATTGTGCCGAACTCGCCCTGACCGAACAACCGGGCGTAAATCAACCCGGCAATGTGTGAACCGTGACCGGCTTGCAAATCTTGTATGCTGTTGACCAAATCGCCGCCCCACCTGTCGCCCTCGTCGTCCTCCTCGCCCAATTCACCTCCGCCACCATCCTCGTGGCCCCCTTTAAACATCTTATTTAAATACCGGTTGCTGATCCCTATTGCCATCTGTCTCCACGCGCTGATGTTGATCTCCTGACCGGAAAACTGCGTGCTGTATCGCTGCAATACCCTCCTGACCCTGTCGCTCGTCCACTTGGGCTCGCGAAACCAATCCATAAACGCCGCTTCTTCTTCCTTCGCCTTTTGCCGTTCAACTTGCTCTGATCCTCCTTTTCTTACCTTGACATGCCATACCTTGCTCTCCTTTTGCCCTTCCTTACTTACCACCTCATCTGCCCACAAAAACGCACTTCGTCTGTTCTTCATCTTCATCCGCCGCTGCACCTTCTGCCAAAATGGCAAAACCAACCACATATACCACACCAACAACTCACCTACCTCCCGCGGCAAATATCGATGGATTACCTTGACTTTATCCGTTTGCCGGAACCCCTTGTGGTACATGGTGACAAAACAAACCATACCTTCGTGGATGAATATGTTGCGCACGCCGCCGTTCATTGTGTTCCACATCCGTAATCCCAAAATCTCGGTCGACCGTGCCGGCTGGCCCCCCAGTATATGCATCAACATAAATAACTGGGATCGGAACTGCTCGATTAATCGGCTGTACCCTCGGATCGCTTGCTCCTGATACGGACACTGCTCGTTTAACGGCCGGGCCAACCATATCTTGCCCCTTAATACGGATGTTTCGATCTGATTTCGTACCCACCCTTCCCCCTTCTTAACCCAACCTTGATTCTCCTCGTCACGTAAAAACGAATGCTCCAACGTGCTCTCGCCATGCCGGTCTTAGATCTTAGACTACGGTATAGACGGCAAAACGTCCGAACTCAGTAGCCACTGCTGCATGCTCTTCTTCTCACCCTCTTCCTCCTCTTCCTCTTCCCCTTCCTCTTCCTCTGCCTCTTCTGCATCTCTACCGTTATTGCCGTTATTGCTGTCATTACCGTCGTCGGCTCCCACGTGGCCGCTGGTCAACCGCAATAATGTCTGACGTGCCTGTCCCACCAAACCATATAATATATCGGATATCTCGCTCATCCTAATCCGAACCCGCCCGTGGATAATTTGATCTCCGCGCCAATCGATCGTCTCGGATCTGGGTGTCGAATACCGGATTTGCATGCTGTATGTTCTTGTGTTGATGATCTAATTTATCGGCGACGGCTGGGCATCCTCTCCCTCGGGCATCCGGACTATGAAACGCCTGACTTTACGCCGCACGATCTGGAATAACCCTTCGGCATCCTCCTCCGCCTGCTGCTTGCTGCCCCACTGGCTTAACTGTCGGATCTGCCCCTGACGCTCTAATATCGACTGGTATAAAACCAAATACCGTACCACCTTAATGACGGCTGAATATATCGTTGTATAACTGACAACGGGTATCCATCCGCCGCCCTCGCCTAACCCTATGACGGCTAATGCGCTGATGACGATGCTGTCATAATGGTTGCCGTTCTTGAATGGATGGTCTAAAAACTGCACCACGGCATCCAAACAACTCCGCTGTAATCGCTCGGGTGTGTATCTGCCTTTTATATCGCCCCCTGTGACAACTTGTGTGACCCCGTAATTGAATTCATTCCATGCCTCCTCTTGCTGCCTCGTCATCTTGTATGGTGGACGCGGTCCCATGCCGTCACCGATAACGGATGGGCTACTGCTGCGGCTACTGCTGGTGCTGCTGCTGCTGGTGCTGGTGCTGCTGCTGGTGCTGGTGCTGCTGCTGCTTGACCTGCTGTTGTCTCTATCCGTCGATATATCACTGCCGCCACTGGTATCTGTCACGACCCATGCATCGTATTGCTTCTAAATGCATAATAACTGCCGCCACTGGGATTTATATCGCTCCCACGCATCGGGCTCCATTAACCCTTGGAACGGCTTCGTTGTCGTGATGTGTATTTCCTTCCGCGCGATCTCGAATAACTCGGCCGTGCCGGGATAACATTCCCGCATCGTTGCATCATATGCGTCCTCTAGCACCTGCTTAAATATCTCCCACATTCTCTGCAAAACATGTTCGTTGTCCCCGATCGGCCGCAATAACGCCTGTAAACGGTTGGGGTCGATGCCCTCTAAATGACGGGGCTAACCGCATCGGTTCAACCACGCCGCGGCATCCCACTTGTCATTGACGTTCTGGATGTTGCCGTCGGCCTCGGTCTCGAATGCTTTCTCGTCATCGTCGTGGATGCTCTTGAAAAACTGCATGGCGGTCTTGTGCTCGCGAACCGTCTCGTCGTCCTCTTGACCTCGACCTGTCGTCTGCTGCTGATCGTCTCTGTGAATGATCCGGCCAACCTCGAACCATCGTCTACCGTGACCCCAATGGCACACCTGCTGGGCTTGGACCCCGTCTCTCCACGGGATCGGCTGACGTGTATGCCGGGCTCGTTGTCGAACGTTTCCTCCCTTCTTCCAATCATTTCTCCACTGGTGGTTCACGCGGCAATGTTCCTGCATCCTACGTACCTCTCCCACAACATACGGGCATGCATTGCAACCCAACCTGCCCTTTTGCGGTGGCTGGATGTATGGGATCGGTTGTATGGTTGGCGATGGCGGCTCCCAACCCTTCAACTCATGCTGATCACGGGCTACACCTGGGACGGCGGCCACTTCCTTCCTGATGCTCTTCATCTTGTCGCGCGATAAATGGCTATGCTTGGCCTTTACATGGTTATACACCTCACTCACAACAAACCCTAGTTTACAATCGCTGCAAAACACAAACGGGAATGGGGGTAAATAAATAAATGGCTCCATATTGGTGATGGGTGTAATTCTCTGGGCTTCTTGTATTGATGTTATTATTTACCCTGATGTTGTGGTTATTGAATACTAATATTAACCTGAACTTGCTTTTCTGGTTGCCTGGGTGCTCTTAAACCTTGACTGTATTATTACCCTTGCCTTACCCCAACCCCAATCTGTTTCGCTTAACCCTAACCTTATTCCCGGGTTATATCCTACCCCAACCTTCGCTTCCCCAACTTGTCTTCGATGTACCGAAATGCACGGGCCAACGTACTGGGCGAAACCTAACCAATGATCTTACTGGCTTCCATCGATACCCCGGTCAATTTCAACCACATCAAAACCAATCCAACATATTTCAAATCAATCGCACGGCCTCAATCTGGCTTTAAATAAGCTGATATGCGGGGAAAATACTCACCTTGTCGTAATGAATTGATGCATACCGGTTTGGGCCATTTTACCTACTGGAATGTCTACGACTCTGCCCCCCCTACTTTTTCTACGACCTAGCCCCCCGGGCTTCAATAGCGCGGTTTCGATTTGTATGGTGTTTTCTACGACCTAGCCCGGCTGGGTCGTTGCTGACTTGTAGTTAGCCTAGATAGGCAACTAGCCTCCGGGCTGACCTTGCTGTCACCTTAGGAACAAGCCATTATTACTACGATATACAGATTGTTGCTATTTCTAAGGATTCGGCTAGGGAAGACCCTTATGAGACCCTACGAGAGGCTGCAGAGGAAAAACGCCGGAAATATAGGTGCCTAGGTGCCTTCTTTCAGCCTATTATTATCTCTGCAGGTGGCCTGATGGACCTAGAGACAGCTAAAACCTACCAGAAGCTTCAGGACCTTATAGGCCCGGTTGCAGCTGCCCAGCTGGATTCCTCTATAGGTCTTACCTTAACCAGAACTAGAGCTATTTCAGCCTCTTCTATAGCTAGAGATCCCTCTGGGGGCCTAGCTAGATCGAGCTGGAATCCCTCTAGAAGGTCCCCTTAGGACCTATAACTCTTCTTTTCCTATATCTCTCTTTATTTCTCTCTTTTCTAGCTTTTCTAGCTCTTCTAGCTTTTCTAGCTTTCTTTCTTTATTTCCCTCTTTTTATTATTATCCCTCTACCTAACTGTATTTCTCTTACTTTATATATCTCTCTTTACTTTATATCTCTCTAGTTATTAGTCTTTATCTCCCTTTATCTCTCCTTTATCTCTCTCTTTATCTCTATTTTCCTTACTTTCCTTATCTCTCTATATCTCTCTTTCCTTATTCCTATATACTATAGTATAGTTAGAGTAAAACACACTGGTAAAGATAGCCTAGATAGTTAATACTAACCCTATCCCAACCCTAAGTCGTGGCTCATAAGAGCCGGAACGATGTAACGGTCGACGTGTGCCGTGTCTTCGAGTGCGTCACAGCGTTCATGTATGTACAAGCGATAGATATCATTGTGATGGATGATAAATTCGGCAATGTGTAAGCACGCTTGCATCTCTTTTGGCAAATAAGACACGACAAAGCTTTCAAGGTCCCTGAAATACCCGGATAGTGGAAGATGGGTTCCAGCATCAGCCAAGATCGAATCAGGCAAGTCAAGAGATTTTAGGGGCGCAGCAAGAAACGAAGAAATTGCAAGACTGTCGATGTTGAGCCACCCGAGCTGCAAGTGCTGTAGGCGAGGAAACGATATGGGGGTGTCTCCCAGTGAAATAGAACCTCTGGCACGCGGCTGAAAGTCCATGTAAGCCCAAGCTAAGGACTCAATTGTCGGCGAACAAAGCTAGGATTTCAGCAGGCATTTGGAGAAGTCTGCTCTGAGATGCCCGTGCTCGGCCTTCCATGACTGTGTCAAGTAGAAGAGAGCGTCGTTTGTCCGGTTCCCTGCCAAACTGATCCCTCCCAGAACCGCTGAAGGTACCAATAATCAGAGTGGAAACATCACGATCCGTATCCATGGTGCTCAAGCAGGGACGATGAGTAAAGTCTAAGATGTAGGGTTGTTTGGAGTTTCAAGCATAAAAAGAAAGTGAGGGGTAGGTAGATTCTTATCGTACAAAGTCATGGTAAGGACCAGACGGATTACGGAAAATCTTTGTCTTTTTAGCCAGAGTGAGCCAATGTATTAGTAACCAGCCCCAAGCACTTCACCTTTCGGGTACCGGTAAGACATGATTTGGTTTGAAGCAAGGCCTCATCAAAACTTCAAATATCTTTTTTTAAGTATTTCGTACTCTTCGGTTAGATTAAGGAAACGACACAAACATATTTTCTCGAACTCACTTATTAATAGGGTAACGTGTGTGATAAGCATGCGTCGCATTTACATTATATACCTTAAATCCGGTTTTTAAAAAGTTATTTAAAAATCTAAACTAAACCTAAAATAGCTATAGTTTTAATAGTATATATTTAAGTCTTAAAATAAGCTATACTATCTTTTTAAAAAACCTGAGAAAATCCTATATGTTATAACTATAAACTTATAAACCTAATTACACTGTAAGATACACTGTATAACTAGGGTTTTCTTTATAGAGGAATTTTTAAAAACTCTAATAAAAATATATAATATAGCTACCACTATACTATTACTAAAAATACCTTTCTTATATTTTTAGCTATTTTATATAAGGTTAAAGCTACTATAGGGTAAGCTATTTTTAGCTGTACAGTGTAGTGCGACGCATACTTGGATGCGACGCATGCTTATCACACACGTTATCTGCATACGTATAAGTAAGATTATTAATGTGCCAATATGTAAAGCTGAAAATCTTTACCCGATCCCAGCCATAAGACCTACTGCATGGATGCCTGGGCGCCAAAATCTTGAATTAGGCTCTTCAGACCAACACGATTTGGACAACAATGAATTTGTTTGGTTGGTTAATGTATGCCTTGACTGATGACTTATCTGATAGGTGAACTTTATTCGCTCAATGATCTGCGCGTGACAATTCGATGGCAATCTGGAAAACTCAGTAACGGCAGTTTTCTCAACACATCACCTTTTTAACAATTATCTGAAACCATCACGTCAAAAGCGACTTCAAAATGCTGTGCCTTAACATACCTGTTCCCCGCTGCGTCCAGCAACTCATCTCCGAGCCACCGGTTTGCTTGTCAAATGAGCAGGACATTAAAGCTGTGAATCTCATAAGGAATTTCGGCGATGAATTCGAACGACAGAAAGATGAGATTGAACAAGCATGTAGTCTCGCTTCTGGCCCATCCGACGTGGTCATACTTCTTGAGCGACCGCATGAATCGCAAACTTACCACGGAACCTTTGGCGAGTTTGTGAAGCGATGCAAGACGCTGAAGAGCGTTGATGAACTTATCAGATTCAGCTCCAAGGGAGCTCGGAGTATTCATACTGTCACTGTTCTCGACGCATTTTCTTTCAAACCCAAGAACCGCGAGGATTCGAGGCGTATTCCCTCAGAGCGGTGCCATCAGCTGATCGAGGAAATTCTGAAGGTTAAAAAGCCCAAAGTTGTTCTCTGTTGTTGGAATCAACCTTGCGAACATCCATTTGTCGCTCAATTCAGGTCGGACGGGGTTGGCACATGGCCATTTCGCCATCAAGTGGACATAGAAGGGTTTTCTACAATCGTAATGCGGTCATTCCACCCAGCTGCGGCCGTCTGCTACGATGAGTCGCGAAAAGCCTGCTGCCGAACGCTGCTCATCTGTCATTTTGTTCTAGCATTTGCTCAATTGGCAGGTTCAACCGCAGTCCCTGAGTGGATGGAGACGGTCTGTGAAAACAGTTTCACGGAATATTAGTAAGCCTCAAGCTTTCTTACTGCAAAGATACAGTCTGACCTTTTAGTGGGCCCCAACGTAATGATTTGGGAAATCTCGATAGTTTGACGAAGACGCCTGTTATCTTAAGCATTCTAAGGAAGATGATGGGACTCGATAGACAGCCAATGGTCTATCCACTCTCCGAAAACATAGATGCTGAACATCAACGCCAGCAGGTAAACGCACTGTTGAGACAGTT
Organism: Fusarium brachygibbosum; assembly: GCA_018886245.1. Lineage (NCBI taxonomy): Eukaryota > Fungi > Ascomycota > Sordariomycetes > Hypocreales > Nectriaceae > Fusarium > Fusarium brachygibbosum. Next base: position 20,275 of record JAEKIX010000092.1, on the reverse strand, counting down.
GTTTACCTCAGGCTACAACAAAGGGGCCCAAGATATCGCACAGCTCTGTCTTTTATGGAGGAATTACAAGTATTACCAGCACTCCACGCGGCAAGACATACTCAGCCGATTTATAGAGCTTGGAAGCCAGCAAGGCTCATACCAGGGCCAGGAGGCCGTCTCGACGTTTTTGCCTGCTCGCAAAAGCTACTACGTTGGGTTTGCAGACGATCAAGATGATGACGACCTTGAGGAAAATTTGGCTTCTTTGAACATTCATGAAAATGCATCATCAGTCGAGGATGAGTTAGTGACTTTTGCACGGCTGAAAACGCGACTTTCTCATCAGAAAGCCCTACTTCAGAGAATTGAAAACGCTGCAACTGAAGTATCATCTCACATTCAGTTGAGCGTCGAACTTCAAATTACTATTCTTAGCCAGGATAGAGTCGATCTCTCAAAGAACATCGCAGAACTGGCTAAAGATATGTATCGCTGTCTGGAAGAGGTAACTGGACAAATCATGGCAACACCGTTGGTTCTAGCTGGAGAAGAAGGGTTAGTCCATCACGAGGAACAGCCGATAAGATCCTTGGCCCAAGGCCCCGATGCTCGCAGTACCATGGACTCTGTTATCCTGGATATTGAAATATTATCAAACCGGGCATTTCGCTGCATCTTACTTTATTCAGGATTAATCGCTCAGGGGAGAATTCTTTTCAGCCCATCACAAGATTCAGATGACGATATACTGGAAACACTCTTCGACATACCCAGCGATCTCGAAGACATGTCGGCAGGGATCAAGTCTACTCTCGATACTTTACTACTTCTTCGGGAGCAATTGAACAATCCTAACCAACTGTTCAAGCGCGAAAGTCACGTCAAGCTACCATATGAAGACAAAGGCCTTGGTGCATTATACGGGCAGATTCGATACAAGGCTTCATTACATCGGCCCTCTGCCGATTTATAATCGACGTCATAATAGTATATCTGCAGGAGACTTTCAATCTTATTCTCATGGAATTATGCAAGAAATCGCAGTTCTTGCTAAGGCATCAGCTGTGTCCACTCCCCATGTTTCAAGGTTACACACTGTCAGGTTAACAAGCCGAGCGTTGTTTGAGAATGATTATACGCCAGCTACATTATTCCGATCCCATGCAGAGTTTCTAGTGGATTTAGCTTCATAATCTAGGAACTTCTAGCAGATATATTAATGCTGCCAACATTCGTTTTATTATAGTAATCTAACCTGCACTATCTTTCACGCCTTGTATTACCCGATTGTATACTTTGTGATATATCCAATGTTCCTGTCTATGAAACGAGCTTTAGTTAAATTTGAAGTAAATAGGAGATAACGTGAATTAGATACAGTACACGCTCATACGCGTATGTGATGCAAGCGCAGACTCGTAGTTGTGGATGATATGGGGATAGATCGGGGATAGATATGGACGAGAGCACGCAACGATTAGAAACGAAAGAGTAGGATAGCATGCAATTAGTTAGCTGCTAACTCTGTCCTCGCCAGTTCATGATTTCGAAATCCCAGTCATCCTCTTCACGTTTAAGGACCCACTCAGCATCATCATTAAGCTCCATGTCACCGGCTAATAATTCCATACGTAGATCATCTTCCCAGTCATCAATAGCAGCTTGCTTCATTTCCTGAACCCACCAAGACTTGGGGCCCCAATCCTGTCTACCACGTCTTCCAGTATCTTCTTTGGAAGCTTGCACTCGCTGCCAAGATTCCACGCGCGCGGAATGAAGCCAAAAGGCCTTGCCAGGTGTGCCGAGTCTGCCCCTGTAAATGTTCCACAAGGCAGGAAATAATTCAATGCGCTTCATAGACGGACGAGCAATACGATTTAGAGAGCTCGACAAGTATTTATTCGTTGAGTCGTTCATCTTTAGCCAGCGATGTTTAACAACGCTTGAGCCTGGAAGATCTTCATTGATGCAATTTTCCAGCCCAGAAAGAAACTTCCTGTCCTCTTTATCGTCTCGACTGGCGAGTTCCATAAGCTGGAGGTCATACATGCCATCAAGAGACATATTCAGGTGACAGAACAAGGCTCTAGACAAGCCGCGGATGTCAAACGCTACTTTGGGAATGGTGTTTGACTCAAGAATGGGGCGGAGAGAGCTACTACTGTCTCTAACAGAAGCCATGGCAGTACTGCCTAGACTTCTAATGTCGATGATATAGAGGGTATTGGTTGGAGGTACTAAAAGCTGCAAGTCCCTCAGCTCATCTTGCCTGTCGATTGACGCGTCTAGGTAGATCGAGGGTGGTTTGGTAGGGAGCCCTTTAAGGTCTTGCGGCAGTGTTTCGAGCTGATGTACCGAACTGATGGCCACGACGGAAGGCCCATCCTGCTGAGCTGATTCATTGACTGCCTTTGAAGAACAACGTTGGTCCATGGTGAATGAATGATGTGATTTTAGTATAGAGAGCGAAATAGCATGAAACTAATACACAAATAAGATCGTTAAATAAAACCGCCTTCTATTGTCGCAGCTCGACGAGGCAATGCAGTTGCCTTCCCTTCTTTCTTCCAAATCTTGGTTGACGCCGTGGGCCAAGCCTGATGAGGCTGGGTAGGCCTCCCGCATTTGCGACACCATGCATCGGTGCCCAATAACATAGATTATGTCCGTGCAACGATAGGGTAGAAGCCCAGCATCTTCTCTAATTGGTGTAGTTCTTGAACTGCGTCAGTCTGGCGATCACAAAGATGATCCAGCATGCGACGTCGGTCTGCACACCAAGGCCTTAAATAGGTTTGCATAACGCAGGCCAACTGATGTTTCTCGCCCCGCCCACCTTTGAAAGATGGGCACACGGCTTACGTCGCTTCATCTAAGTTCCAAAGATAATCTGACCAAATACCATACTTCGCGATTTTATACTTTACAATTATGAGGCAATTGCGGATATCGGTCGGGTCTTTGATAATTGTCCTATTGGTAGTCATAAATGAAATGTTGTTGTTTCGGCAGTAGTTAGTTAAGTCATGAAACATACGAGGGATAGACGACGATAACACAACGTGTTTCTGCTGATGATTCTTGAGTAGATAACAGTCTCAGCCACTTCTATTCAAACCTATGTCTTGACTCGCCAGATAAAGACATTTATTAATTGGGATAAGCGGTTATGCGAGGGGTTGCTACAATTAGAATCCGTTCTGTCTAGGCGAGTACAGTGCAGGCAGAGCCCAACTTTTCTGTTGGGGCTGTCCAGCTTCGAACGGCGGTATTCCCTGTATACTGGGGTCCACATCTGTACAAATTCTGGCACTGAGTACTTCTCTCCTCGGGAACCGGATCTGGCATCCTTTCCGCTTTCTCTAGTGCTTTGGAGAAAGAGATACGGGACAACGCTCCTGGCCAAAGGTCTTTTTTTTCAACAACTTGCGATATTGGTAGCTTCGCGGCGTATTTACCTTGAAATTCCTTTCTTCGATCGTTTCACTTTCCACAATCTGCGGTGGTGACATAAGCTACATTCTAATACGTCTTCCTATCCATCCTACATCCGACACTTGGTTAGGAAGGGATTAACATCTTTGGAAGTTTAGGAGGGTGAGAGTGCATAGCTGCCTGTAGTCTGAGGCTCGAGTAACACCCCTTGTCACTTTCTCATTGGCGTTAGTCGCCACCTGCAACAATTTTCTTTTCCGTCCATTTCCAATGCGCCAGAGTAACTAACAAGTGCAACTTTATTGGGCATAATATAATTGCACTTTCTACGAGAGAAGAGAAAGGGGACAACATGTAAGGTCAATCAACGCCACGCACGAGGCTCTTGTGGCATTTGGCCGACATTTGTCGTAATTTGTGAGACGTTGGACATGAGTTTGTTGAAGCACTGCATCCTACTCCTCATTTACTTCGGGCCTTCTCATATTTGAGTTAGCATACCACATTATGTAACCCTGCAAAGCGAAAGAGGCCAGCGAGGTTTCGTAGGTTATTCCGACTAAATACTGCTGCATCGTGCACTCCTTCGCCAGTAAGCTGTCTGAAACCAAAAAACCCTGCTGTTGAGATGAATCGCTCTGGATGATCGTTCACATAAATAGAATAAACATTCTTCTTAATGGTTGTGGCTTCGCCGGCCACGAACTTTGTCTGGGTTTGAAAACGCAAGTCGTATTGTCACCAACAGGATAACGGGACGAGCATCGAAAAACATACAAAACATAATCTACCCATCGTCTATCGCACAATAGTTCTTATCAGTCACAGTCTTAGCCAGCTGCCAAATGGAAAGTTGTTGGACAAATCTCGAGATAGCGGTGAAACGTGAAACATGCATGTAATGAGTCATAAACAGCCACAATGATGATGTTAGTATCCGGCCTGGTTAGGATGAAGCAACTGGATCCATGCCAATACCTGCACAAGCACCGGTAGTCATGGTTTCAAGGTCAGCACAACCCTTGTTATCTCAAACGGTGTATTTATAACATCGACCAAGGCCTTTGTCCATCCAGACCATTCACAGAAGCAGACTTTTCTGCTTCCAAGCCTAGGAAGATCGTCTATCACTATATTTACTCAACACATAGCCATTTTAAAGCTTCCCATCCAGTAACGGAATTCCTACGCGTTCCCGAGATAGAACTCACCTGAATACAGTAAGTGCTACCGTCTGACAGTTTAAGTGTATTAAAGAATTAAGCCGCCATTTGCTGAATTATGTTTTTAGTCGTTGTCAGAACATGGCGTCGAACCTAGAAACAGTCACAGAGCAACTAGCTACTGTTAAGCTAGAAAGCAACCCAGTCGTAATCTTCGTTAATGACGCGCCTGCGGTAGCACAGCTGGTCGACCTTCTTGATGGACGTTCAACAGTTCAACCTTCGATTTTCATCGACCTTGAAGGAGTGAACCTTTCCCGCCATGGAACCGTATCGATTATGCAGGTCTATTACATGCCGATCAAATGTACCTATTTGATTGATGTATACACGCTGGGGGACAAGTGCTTTTCAACACCCGGAAGTAATGGCCGCACCCTCAAAGACATCTTAGAATGCGATAACATAACCAAAGTGTTCTTTGATGTTCGTAACGACTCAGATGCACTTTATGGTAATTACCAGATCAAGTTGGCTGGAATCCATGATCTGCAGCTCATGGAATTAGCGACGCGATCCTTCTCAAGAAGATGTGTCAACGGGCTTTCGAAATGCATCGAGCGTGATGCTCCTCTGTCAGTACAGGAACGCTTGGACTGGGTTCGAGTCAAAGAGGCTGGACTTCGTCTTTTTGCGCCTGAGAAAGGTGGGACATATGAGGTTTTCAACGAACGTCCATTGCCCGATGCTATCAAGCTCTACTGTGCCCAGGACGTTCAGATTCTTCCACGTTTATGGGTTCACTATAATGGTAGAATGGGACAGAGATGGCGTGAGAAGATGATTGCCGCATCAAAGGCAAGGGTACAGTCATCTCAATCTGCCACCTACAATGGCAAAGGGCGGCACATGGCTCTGGCCCCCAGTGGCTGGTAAGGCTTTCTTACACACAGTTACTCCTGCAGTATCGCGTACTTTTTGTATAGCCACGTTGTTTGTTCTACTAGGAAATTCCGTCCTCTGGCTAGCATAACTGTACAAATCAGGTATTCCACTCATCAAGACGCAGCCAACATGCAGCTGGGACAATATATTTGGCGTCAGGCATCCACCACACACTATCTCGTCGTAACATCTGACCAATAATACTTAGCCACGTAAATCACTAACTCCCAGCCCAGAAGTACAGCATATCTCACAGTTAAGATAACTAATTGTATAGTCACAATTGAATGCGCGAAGGAGGCCTCACCGCATGCGGGAGGCCGACCATCCTAAACCCTACAAATAAAGGCACAAGCGAGACTTGAGGTGCAAATATGCAGCCGTTTCCCGTTTCACTCATATCGACAGGGTCATGAAGCCAACTGCTATGTTCCATTGTGATATTACAGCAAGCCTGTTCTATTCTCAAGAAGAGATGGAAGCAACATGGAAAGCAAATCTAACCTACGCAAGAAATTGCAACTATATAGATCAGAATTAATTATTTCTGATAAGCACAACAGAGTTCATTTTCTCTCGGAAGTTCAAGTATATCTCACTACGCCTCGTTTCTCATCTCTCCTCATGTGTTATCTTCTCCCAAGATGACATGCTTCCGTTTGTCCGGTGAGGCTGACATGCTGCTTCAAGCGTCAGTCAGTCTTTCTGCATTCGAGCCAACAACAACTTGCAGGTAGAAGGCCTCATTATGGATATCGCTTACTCTGAATCATTGGCTGCACCAAGTAGAGAGCCTCCCAATGGTTTTATTCTAAACGTACCATCGGCAGGCTCTGCCATCCGAGCTTTGTTTTATTCGCTCTCATGGAGTCAAGCGGTGATCCTCTCAATAATCAAGGAAGCAGAGATTACCCCAAGCCCAGTTTGCCCCTTGGTACTAAAGATGAAGGCCTATAGCGCCTGAGACTTTTCAGTTTGCAATTCTCTCTCCGTGGACACTGGTACGGATATCGGGCGGCCCGAATTATGAGTGGCATGCACGGACCATCAAATCGTGTATCAGGACCTGATACGCGGGGTAATTGGTACACTAGGGTATATCTCTGAAGGAAACTGAGGCAGGCGAGATAATTCTCCATTGGGTATGCCGCCTCTACCAGGGCATACCTGACCAGTCAGTTTTGGAAGAGTTAGGATGAGGTAAGACTACCTTGCCTTGGTGCAAAAGCGGTGAGTTTTTAGAAAATCAACCAGTGTGCACGAACAAAAGGTGTGTAGTTTACTAAATTACCAGCAATCCTTTATCCAGTAGAAGCACTACGATGAAACTATGACATGTTGTTTGCTACTGAGCCATATGAAGATACGAACATTTGTAAGCATTAGTGCGTACACCGAAACGATAATTCTATCTGAATATACTTAAGCCTCTGTAAGTCCTTCAATCATTCTCGCAACATTCCAGTGGAGCAAGTCTCGTGTAGCAATTGCATCCTCAAGGCTATCGTGGCCTTTTCCTTTTTGTATAATTCTCTGTAACCGCTTCTCAGCCAATTTCTTCAACGAAAGCCCGGTTGTTTTGCCATGTTTGCTACCCTCGACAATAAGCGTGTCTATAACTCGAGGGTGGATCCATCGTAATGAAGTGAGATCAGAATTTGCACCATGTCCGATGACAATCGTTTCTGAACTCACGAATTTCCATATCGAAGCTAAGGCGTTTTTCCGGCCAAATATACACCTGTTTCCGTTTCGTGCTTCGCGCATTAACTTCCACGTTACCCCTGACCACTTGGTGTTCAGGTGGCTCATCGGGACATCAGGCCAAACGAGTTTGTCGATCAGAACATGGTTGGAAAAATAGTCGATAAGTGTCAGCCGTATCAGCTCGCAATCGCCGGATGCTGCCGTTCCCATTTCACAGTCGATCACGACAACTTTGCGAGCGTCCTTTGTCGTCGAGGATGGCGTTACAGAGTACTGCCAGCGAGTGGATATCTCTTTGAGGGTACATTTTTCAGGCTGGTGATCCTCTTCTTGCTTGCAAGGGGGTCCCACCACATGCTCGCCACAACAAGTCCATTTCTGCCATAATGATCAGCGAACCCCATCTCGGCTTAAAAAGGTCAAAACCATAACCTTGTTGACTTTCTTTCCATCGTGGAACTTACAGCGCGGTACCGGTGCGCGTGTTTCTTCCAACTGCAGTTGCTCTAGCCCAAGTGAATCGATCTCGTCTGGAAAATTACTTGACAAGGGGCCTGGGGGATTCGAATTCGTGGAATCTGGGTTGTGAAGTGACCTCTGTCGACATCGTCGTTCTTTCTTGACAAGCACTAGACGAATTAGCTCTCAGTTTCTGGAAGTGAATGAAAAGCCTCCTACATGAGTTGCACCTGGCACAACGTCTCTTCTTCTCAAGGTCGGCATCTGACAATGGAGTTGTAATATAGCCTTTGGATGATAAGCATTCGGATGAATGAACTAGTTCGGAAAGAGAGTCCAAGTAAGAGGGCTGCTCTAACATCTGCTCACTCAAGGGCATGGTGGTGTTTGTCAGAACGGATGAGTCCATATCAGTTGAGGATGGAAGATCGATAGCGTCGTATCTTGTTGGACGTGTTGAAGGAAACGTGTGGAGAAGGTAGCTGATAGGCTGCGACTCTATATGCAGCAAGGTCAGGGTAAGCTAAGACAATTGAAACTAATTGTCCTTAAATGTTAGGCTCCGTAATGGAAGGGCTGCTAATGGACTTTTTATAAAGCTAAAAACCAATACCAAAGAAAAAAAGAAAAGAAAAAGGAAACATTATAACAGGTCATTGATGTAGGCGGTAGCGCGAAACAGCTACAAGAAGTTCTGATAGGGCGTTATCGTTCTCTATTTGTTGTGTTGTCTGAAACTTCCTACTGTGGGAGGCCAACCAGTCCACCATTTCAACCATCAATTTGGTGCGGGGCAGGGCCGCAAAGGCGAATCGGGCATACCTTCTGTCGATCAGCCAACAAACAATCCACATAATCCCCTCATGCATATTTATCTCTGCCCACTAACCACAGTCGCCAGAAGAGTTGGTTGATCGTCATCGCCAATTACTCGAAGCCCTACAGCACAGCCTAGAATTCATGTTAGTTAGGAAATTTTGAGAGTGAATATAGACCTTCAGAAGCTATCGCAGCTGTTGCATTAACTAATCGATAAACTATCAGCGAGGATTTATGAAAGTAATCGCGGACAAGCTGCTCAACCTTTTCTTTTTTCTTTTTTTTTTTGGTGCCACAACTCAGTCTATTAGTTACCGTCACTGGTTCCAGGTCATGCCTTACAGGGACCAGCTGAAGTCGACCCCTCGCAAGCTTAAAATCAGCGTATCGCTTCGTCGTTTGTAATACGACGATACGGCAGGGGCTCTTACCTTAAGATCCAGGAACAAACTAATTTGTTACATTCAATTGTTAGAGCCATGAGTGGTAATTAGTTCAATCGACTTGCCAAGTTTCGGCTCATCGCAGCGGCGGCAATAAAACCATGGTTTTCCAGTACTGCGAGGTAGGGCTAGCATAGCCATTCTACTGGCTGCTAGAGGATCTACACCGGAGCGGGCCGATCTAGACTGAAAGAATCTAATATTGAGGGGTGGAGCTGGATGGGCTGCTTATCTTGAGCTTTCAGCTCAGCTCCCCACTCTTGACTCTTGCCGTCCGGTCAGGTCGTGACCGATGCCTCTTAATCGAGCTTGTTGCCTCTCTTAGTCCTGCATATCTTACTACCCCGCTTTACTCGGCGCGTAATTATCGACGGAATGGACATCTTCCGAGCCTCATACAGCATAAACCAGTGATGACTGCAGCGGTCCGGATAACCGCGACCTATTGTTTGTTATCTGTAAAGGGTAAAAGTATGCAGCCGTTTCCCTTTTTACCTATGTCGACAGGGCCATGCAGCCAACAGTTATATTCCAATGTTATATCACAGCGGGTCTGTTCTTTTCTCAAAAAGAAGGCAAGGAGATAACATGGAAGGCACATATAGCCTACGTAAGAAACTGCCACTATATGCATTGTTATTCGTTATATTTGGTAAGCATAACAGATAGTTTATTTTTTTTAATTTCTATGTCATTGGTATGTCATGTGCACTTTAATGCGCCTTGCTTGTTATCTCTTCTCATATGTTATCTCTTGCAAAATGACATCCTTCTGTTTGTCCGATGAGGCTGACATGCCGCTTCCAGGGTTGGTTAATCGTTCTTTACTAAAGCCAACAATGACTTGCAGGTAGAAGGCCTCATTATGGATATCGCTAATCCTGAACCCTTAGCCGCATCGATTAGAGGGTCCCCCAATGGTTTTATTTTTGTCGCGCCATCACATTTTCTCTATATCATTCTACATGTGTTTTCAGTACTCAAGGGCTGATCGTAAGGTTTCTCAAGAACGTGGGTTGGTCAACCCACAATCACAATAAGTGATAGGGTGGTCTAGGTTGGCACGGACGAAAATTGAACAATGCGACACATTTTAGTTCAACCTTGGTACAGTAGGCTTTCAGGAGGTAGCATCGTTTTGCGCCACAAAGGCAAGTCTAGCTACGGAGGTTACGACGGAGGAAGAGGCTGGCCAATGGGAAGGTGTATCATCCACTGTTAATTAAAAAGCCAGCTAGAAGCGCGACAACCCCGTCACTTTTTCGGTGAAAGAGGATGTACAGGGGTGTGAGCCAATGAAAGACCTGGAATTTCCACTTTCACCGAAAGAGGGCCGGATAAAAGGGATGTAGTTTAAGCTTCTGAGAGCCCTACGTATCTACCAGCATAAACCTAGTACGGACTAGTTTATCCCTTGAAATCACAACCGTCACAACGCGAGCATGATATTTGGCTACACAGGCATAGCTCTTATGCAGGCACGACTTTTAAATTATCTTATTAATTTAGAATAGTTCACAGCATATTTCAACCCCACTTGTTACAACTATAATAATTATAGAAGGTAGTATCACTAATATGACTACCATGCTGGAGGCGCCCACCTTTGTGACAGAACTGCTTGTCACGGCTTAACTGGATGTCTTGAAGCATGAAAGAATCTACAAAACCAAGCAGAAGCTTTATGCGACACGTTCTTCTATGTAGTTCAATCTCGACGTGTGACCAAAGCCCAATCATCAACCGACCTCTACCCCCTGTTCTACCCTACAACTAGTGACTTTGGAGAATTCAATTCTGCCCCTGGTCAAAAAATTAAGTCTACCCCATGTCTAGTAGGGCAAAACAAATCAATTCCAGTAGAATTGATTTTGGTATGTAGGACTAAGCGACCAGGCTATGTCTGGCCTTTATCTATTGTAGCATCTGAACACTATGTGCTGCTCGTCCTCTAAAGAAACATAAAAATCCACGCCGTACCCATATGGGGCATCGCATTTTGAAACCTTTGTCGACTGGACAGCTGAGGTATGGTAATACAGTATTTCTTGTGAATTACAGGACTGCCAGGACTCAAATAACTCCTTAGGGCATTTTACATCTCGATTCAGATGAAATGCTCCTCCAAGGTTCAAGATGCAGTTATCAAACTCCCTCTCCAAGCCTCGTTCAACGTTAAACGGAAGTTCTTTTCCTCCTATCGTTTTATATAACTCTCTCTCGAGTTTGTCCGACTGCCAATGGTTGTAAGATCCTGGCGTCGTAGCTAGAAACAAATACGGTTTGGACCTGTTTTGCGAGGGCTTAGTTATATTACTAACAGGGCCAATAAGAGCCACTTTGAGGCCTCGTTCCATCGCTTTATCAGGCCAGTCGCCGCGTGGGAAAGTCTTGTTCCAAATTTCAGCAATCTCAAGCTGAGATCTAGTAAGCTTTTCAAGAGGATCCTTGCGGGTTAAGGCAAGCCTTCGTTTATCAAGCGGTAGTAGCCAGCTTGCAACGTGGTTCCAAATTTCTATAGGAAGACTTTTCATTCTCTAAAATTGGCATTACCCAAGTATTGGAGACTTTGCTTGTATATATAATAATTCATTCAAACTTACCCTGTTCTGTCCTTTTGGGATGTTTCCTCCGGCTGAATTGAACCTTTTCAAAGAGCAGTTTGCTATACTTATGGCCATTATCTGCCGTCATGAGTCATACCCCTTTGCTGTTGCTCCTAATCCTGCCCGAGTCTCCTACTACGCTGCTACCTTCCTCCTAATTGTCACAAAGGAAGTTACTACATGCTGCGGCCTCTGAGCTGGCTGATAATATTAAGGATGATGCGGGTATCGGAAATATCTTCCATAACTGGATCTGTTCAGGTTGGGTTGACTTACACCTACGACTGAAATTTCACGATATTTACGACCATCCCAACCCTGTCCCTACTTAGGCTCTTGATCGACGATGTACCGTAACGCTGTCCTGTTTCTTAGTGCGAACAAATCGAACCTTCATTACTTCTTATACCATAAAACTTCCTCAGGATCGTCCAATTGCGATCGCGCTAGGTCAAAATAACTATTCCTGTGTATAGAACAATGTCAAATCAACTCTACACCCTGGCAATAATTAACCCTACAGGGTTTAAGGTGGGTCAATAAAATCAACTCTACTAGAGTTGGTTTAGTTATTAGTTACTAGGGTATATTATTGCTCTGAAATGAAATCATAACCCAAATCCCCAAGTTCAAAACGTCCAACGCCGTCTGTGAATAAAATCGTCGGAAAGGCAATGCCCACTAGGCACGGCGCTTCGCCATCCGTGGTCTTGATGCATGCTCTCGACCCTCTTTCGTATCAGCCGCTCGCGGCTTGAAGTCTCGATCACCATATTGAGCCTTGTCGTCCACCGCTTGCTCTTGGTCACGGAATCTCGTCTCGTCGTCTGCATCTAACTCCTCAATTGAGCTTGATGATATCCGGCGTTTCCTCACATTGCTTTCCGACAGGGTTCTCTCGACATCACCAAACTCTCGGGACTTCTGCATCTCCTCCGCCTCGGAGAGGAGATCGAAGAGCTTAGAAAACATGATTACGACGGGGAAATCGGGGCATTCGTTGCAAAGCTCGTCAGGCACAAAGTCGTGAAGTTGGAGTGTCAACTTCTTCTCAGAATTAATCGGCTTGCCATCTGCCGTACGGAAAGGCTAAATTATATCAGTCATGTTTCTCGTGCAAAAGGTGAGTGACACGTACCGCTGACTTGATGGTCTGATCAAAGTCCAAGTCGTACTTGCCATCGTCTGCCGGTGTCAGACGAGCCTTCCAGAGTGAGACGGTAGATTCAGTCGCATTATTAATGTCGATACAGACAACGGCTTTGATGTTGCCGTTTGAGTAGTTTATGTACTCTTTCGCGATTCTGGTGAGCTTCTTGCCGTCTTGAGAGTAAGATATTTCGAAAGCTACTCCCGGGAATTGGGCCCTCCGGTGTTGAAATTGGCCATCAGGCTGTCGACGCAGCATGTCCTTGAGATCCCTTACTTTGTCGTCATAATTCAAGAAAATGCGTGCAGATCCGGCGGGTTTGATGTTGGACGTGATCTCTTGGACTGAACTGTTCTCATTTCCGATTTTCAAAAGCTTCTCATAAAGGCAGATGGTGAAAGCGGTACTGAATGCCTCGTGAGTTGTCGAAGGCATGTGCAAGGTAAAGCGACTCTTTGCAGGCTCGTAGTCGAATTTTCTGAAAACTCGCTCAGATTCAATCTGCTCCCACGCGTCGCTGTATTCGGTTGGGCTGAGAAACACGCGGGTTAAAGGAGCGATGTCTTCGTATTCGACCTTGCGCTTCAAAGCGATGAGGACTGCGGGAAGTTTCGAAGCTCCACGCACACGTTTTGCCTCAGCCGTGGATGGAGGAGAAGGAGGAAGGGCCTGTCGCTCTGGTGGAGTGACTCTGCGTGTGGACTTGCGAGGGGATTGGGTCTGTACTAGAGAATTTGGATCTCGAGACGCGTCGCGATCAATTTCCATGACTTTGTGATGAAAAGTGATGAGCTTTGGCGCATTTGGCTGTTGATCGTGTGTATCGCTGCTGTTGTTGTTTGGGTCAAGTCGTGAGATGATAGATGTAACACTTAATGCGATGACGGACCAAAGATTATGCGGGCGGGAGACCTGATCCTTATCTTATCGGCACTTGCTATATGATTGGCTTATGGGCAGCATAGATGACTAATACGTGTCTGTAGCCTCTGTCACTTTTCACCTTGATCGATCAATTGAATCGAACGTCAAACCGGTCGCAATGCTGTAATTTACATTTTCTAACACTAATGCATGCTATTAGTGTAATATTGTTGAACAGGCGCTGTGTGTCACGTGCGAGCAGGGATACTTTAAAATTACATGCCGAAATGGTAAAACCTCCAAGGGGTAGGTTTTCAACAGAACAGAATATGAATATATACCAATTTGGATCAATGGACCGAATACACGTAATGTCTGGCAAATATATCCTCGATGTAACGAATCGACTCATCGAGCCAATTTGTATTTTACAGACGAAAAGTTGGGGGTACAACCAATCCGTTTGGGTTAAATGGATTTGATGTATCTGTTCACTAGCGCGGTTTTTTTCGTATGGGAGTTCAAATGGATTTAATATCGAATCCGCCGCGCAGCTAGGATTGAGTAGGATAGATCGGCAGGAGACGGGCGCTAGTATCGAAGAGCCGCAGATTATCGAGAAGGGTATTATCAGCCATTATATGCCTAATTCCAGCATCTCAGGAATGCCCTGGATCCTGCTGCCTTGATACTGTTGTAATGGATGATGCTGTAAAAGGGGTCTAACGGGAAATGCTGGAGATGTCATGCATGCATGGACCAGTACTATGGTAATTTAACGAAATACATAGACACGACGCGTGCACGATAACCGAGATGATACTACGATTTTAAAAGCTGGAATCATCTGATCAGTTAGTTATCTGACTCCCTGTAATTTTTCCTCGTCATGCGATGTCAGGAATGTTGTTTTCTGGAAAAGGTGAATAGAGGGGTGAGCTGTTAGCGCCACGCTAAAGTGCCATATAAACAAAAGGTGAATAGGTCTATTCACCATTACAATGGGTGATAGGGTAAGTTCTCACTTACCGTAACAACATCATATCTCGCTATAGAGTTGTTATCGATAAGCAATCGATAAAAATAGCCACCATTCCACCTCAGGTTAGTTGGCCCACTTTGAACCTAGTTCCGTTGTGAATACTTGAGTAGCCTGAGATTGATGACAACCCCATTTTCAGATCTCAAGATCAAACAGCTTAGGATGCTATAGACCGACTGTTTTTCAATTCCTGCTTTCAAGGATCTTGCATCATCCAGGAAGATAACACTTGAAATCGACAGCCTTTGTTGAAGGTAAGCTTTCCTATTTTCTCTGAGCTTCGTACCCCGTGGAAAAAGTGCGTGTGTAAGAAATCGTTCATGGGGATTCTTCTTGTCTAGATGTATAGATACAGACAAAGACTATGACGAAAACATAGACTAAATGTTAACTTTGAAGAGGATTAGGAAACCGGAGAAAGATCATATGTCAGACTATCAATGACCCGACTTTTGTTTTCCGACTGCCTGCTGGCTGCCGCTGTCTGAGGCCTTAACCCAACTGTCAATGATGTTCTGGACACATTAAAATCCTGCTGAAAATATGTCGTCCTCGGTCGCTATTCGCTTCACTGCTCTCATGAGCATACGACGACGCACTCTCACTTTCAATCCTGTGCACAACTCTACGTCCGAATCAACAGGACTGATTCGGGTTGGCCGGCTCTTATTCCTCGAATATGCCTTGCGGTCTACAGCTATGCTACTCCGGCCTGTGAATGGCCATATCGGGATCATGCTCCGTCGCAGCCTGACCGCCTAAATGCGATTCGCAAGAAGTACTTGATTCGAGGCTGTCATATCCCACCCGGACGAATCCAGCTATACGAGCCACGTCCAAGCCCTCTTGTTGCAGGCATTGATGCGCTGAAAATTGGCTGAGACTCATAGAGTGGCGAATTTTGTGTAAAATATCCAGCCAAGATTGTGTATCTGAGATCGAGCTGATGCGGGTCAGACTAACTCTTTGCAGCGTCTGGGTGTGGTGGAGAAGAAAGTCTCCCAGCTCGGCAGCCGTGCATTCAACAGCTTCTAGTGAGAGTTTTTCTAACTTTGGTATGATCAGTCCTCCTAGCACACCTATGGATTTGATATGAAAGACGTTGCTGGAAACACGGAGACTAAAATCAGATACATTAGGGAAGGATGAGAGAAATGCTTGAAGCTGAGTGGGTTTTAAAAACCTCGAATCGATGGAAATGTGCAGCCGGCGAAGAGACCTGCAACCTTGCTCGAAGTCTGGTAGCATATCCATGGCGATGGAACGGGGATGCTCTTGTCGGTCACCGATGAGTATGTCGAGATGTTCCATCTCGATTGTACTGGCCATCACTGCGAGAAGGTCGGACTGGATGATGCCCATGACCGGAAGCCTCAGGGGAAGTCGTAAATGCGCATCATCTGACATTCTATTCCCGCTAAGATCTTTGAGTGCTATCTTCTTGCACTGAGTGAGTTTTGATAGGGCTGTGCTTAGGACATTTAAGTAGATATCATCTGGCGGTGAGCCCTCAGAGTAACTACCAGGCGGGTAGCTGGCCTGCAAGATGTCCGCATCAATACAGCGAGTGTGGATGGACGCGAAGGTTTCCCACCAAGCGTCGGTCGGATCCACACCGCCCCTTCTGTCGCCCGGGGGCAAGAGCCGGAAAGAGCAGAGCGTCAAAGAGCATATAGACGCGGCGACGGTGGGATGTCTGGACATCTCTACGAATTTGATGAAATCTTTTCCATCCAGATTCACAAGATGATCCCGAAAAAGCGGACGGAGGCCCAGTGTGCCCAGTCTCTTGCAGGTTCTTCGAGTAGAACGCAAATCTTCGAACGTCAGGTTCTCTAATATCATCTCTACTATTTCGCTAGGTAGGTGTAGAAATTTACGTGAGTCTGGGGCACAGTAAGGTGCAGATATGTGGTCCTCCATTGTTTCGGAGGGATATCAAAGTTGTTCTGACTAGTATAAGCAAGAAAGGCGAAAAAGGGTTGTAGAATGGAGAAAACAAAAATAAAAAAAATAAAAAAAGAAGAAAAGACCCAGAGCACGCTGGAGTACGATGTCAGGAAATTCGGAGGAGCACGTGTCACATTGAGGTGTCGTTGTTGCAAATGGCAGTACGAAAGACTACAAACAGGTATTTAAAGCCTCGTTTGTAGATCAGTGACCCAAAAAATATAATTGAAAGATAAAAAGGAGAGAAGGAAGAGAAGTCGGCGCGGTGTCACTTTCTTCCACGGATCGGAACTTCATTGTTGCCTCAGAGCTAGACCCAAAGCATGTAGAGTAGAAGTGCGTTGCATTTCCACTTCTACACCAATCAAAATCTCCATTTTCTCACCCCAAATTTCACCTTCGGCATCGAAGTGTATGGCAATTGCCGCTTAATGAATTGTGAAGAAAGGAGCAGCAATTAAAGGTTTACTTTTCTTCTTCAGGTAAACATGCCTGAGTAAAAATTATCCTGTCTTTGCGGCACCTTCGTAACCCCATCAATATGACACATTTAGCGATACCCAATGAGGCCGTCGTATTGCGGCCAAGTCAGCTTCAGCAGCTCGAGAACCTCGGCTTATACTATAACTCAGAAAAGCCTACTGTACGCAGTCGTAGTGGTACTTCGACGAAATATAACAGATCTGGTCCGTGCACGTTGCTGAGTTATCCGTGCATACGTCGTGTCTTTGCATCTCTCAACCTTCCCTTCACGCCCTACTGTACCAAGGACTGTTTGTAATTTACTAAATTACACAAAATGTAGGCCTCGCGCTGGCTTGAAATTCCGGGTCGCTTCTTTACTAGACCCCGACGATGCTCTGAATGCACATCGCGATGCCGTGTTCTAGAATGCGTAGCAACCTCATCAGCTACAGAGGCGAGCTCACAAACCTGGCACACGGGAAGACGGTATCTAGAGAGGAGAACGTAGGGACAAATTACACTGTAAGGTTTAGGTTGCAAGCTTGATGCCGTCATAGTGATTGTCATAATGAATTGGTTGCCGATAGTAAGACCTGAATAACGATTGAGCTTTGATCAATAATGAGACCATTTAGAGTATGCTATATACCCATAGCACTTTACGCGAAAGGACGTGACGCGTTCTGTGGCAAACCCCTGACAGGCCCCTGTTCTGATCAGCACTACTATTCCCGTATATAGTACAACATTAAATCAACTCTGCACCCTGGCAATAAATCAACCCTACTAGGGTTAAAGCGGGTCGATTAAATCAACTCTGCCAGAGTTGATTTTGGACTGTAGCACTAGGTCCCCTTAGGTCCCCTTAGGCTAAGTTATTGCTTGCTTATAAATAGGTATTTTTATTGTATTTATATAATTGTACTATAACTACACTCTATCCCTTCTTTCTATTAAACTTGTATCTTGCTAGTTTCCTATCCTGCGTATCCCTGCACTTTCCCAAGCCATTTGTGACCACACTCGTAACTGCCTTGTCATCTGACAGGCCTCTACACCTGTTACGGTTATCTTCTCTCCCAACCACATGGCTACCGACTCCTCGTCATCACCATACTCTGAACCCTCATCTGACATGCTCTCTATAAGCTCCACGCGGTAACGAGGATCCGTGCACAGGAAGAAGCCAATGGCGGTGTCGTAAGCTTGGCTTCCATACTGGCAACTGACCCCTTCACGAAAGCACCACGCCCCGGAGTCGTCCAGTTCCCATGCCTCACAGACTTCCCGGGGCATAGCACACCTCCGGCACCCTCCGCAAGCCCTGAAGCCTTCCTCGTAGATTGACTCTGCCAGCTCGGACTGGAGGAGGCGCTTCCCACCGTGCGGGCACTTGCGTAGGGTGTGCTCGATCTGTGGCCCTTGCACGCCTCGTCCTGCGCAGAAGCTGCATTTGCCCAGCCACCAGTCCATCACGACCTTCCACTCGCGAACCTCTTGGTCGTCGTCCCAGCACACGGAAAGGGTAGGGACTCCGGGGAGGACTCTGCTAGGCCCGGAGTCGCGACTGCTGTCTCCTCCACCTGCGCTGACGAACTCGAACGCTCGCACGAGCAGGTCGAACGCCGCAAGGAGCTGCGGCACCCACGTGTCTTCGAGGGGAACCTTCTCTTCGAACCACTTTGTCGCTTGACCTTTCTCGGTAAGATTGACGTTATATCTCTTGGACACGAAGCTGGTGAACGCTTTGCCGAGGACCTGGTCGTCAACTGCGCCAAGGGCGGCTATGGTCCTTCGTATAGCTGGCTTGTTCTGGCAAAATCCGTCCCGGTCCTTTGCTGATAGATACTTCTCTGTCCAGTGGTTCTTCTCTTCCTCAGTCCTAGCACTAAACCTGCGAATCATTATACCCATATCTTCGCATATCTGGTCGGTCTCGGTGCAGAGGCTGCACTGATTTGCGTTTCCTGCATACCGTTCAAGGTGTAACGTTTCCAGCCACCTTAGGATCCTCTGTGCTGCCTCGGATCCTGCAGCGGTGCAGCTTTTGAGATCGTGATCTAAGCTGGTGTTGTTGAGAACGTAACAGAGCTGGCAGCCAACGACGGCCCATTTTTCAAGCTCAGGGCCTACCTTGCACCGTAGCTTCATATGAATTTTGTAATCCTCATCTCCCTGCTTGAAGGTTGCCTGATCGTCAAGATGATCAAGTATAGCTTGTCGCTTACCGACCGCGCTGCCGCTGGTGCTGCTATCTAGGTGCCCAAATAGTGGCCAGTGTCTCTGAATAGCAGTGCCGGGAGGCTGGTCTGGAATGTCATTGCCCTTGGGGCTAGGAGGGAGAGTTCGCTTTCGCTTTCGCCTTGCGGGTGGGGATATGGACCTAAGATCCTGCTGTTGATGGTCTGACTGCATCTTGAAGAGCAGTTGACTATTTGTCTGGTCGTCAGGGTCGGGCTGTTCCTGTTGACGAGATTCGAAAAATAGTGATGTTGCTTTCTGCTAAAAATAAAAGGCTGGGGACCTGTTATGACCCCGCGACTATGTCACGTGTACTCTGCTTCTCACAGCCAATTATATACACCCTTGACGTCACTGAAAAAGCCTCGAGCCATACTGGCTAGGTCATTAGTTACTGGGCTCGTTTGCATGATTAGCCTTGCTTACTTATATGCCGTTTTGACACATAGAAGCTTCGGTTCAACAAGTAGTAACACCCCCTTTACGATTTAAGACCCACCTTTATATAGTTATACTGTATGAGCTTCTTCTATATAGTGGGTCTATAGTGTCTTATCAGACCTTTTATCTTATCTCTTATCACTGACCAATTAGCTTACTAAAGTATCTGCTGAGTCAGGCTACTAGCCTAATGTATCAGCCACAGCAAGTTCCTACTGCACCGCCACTTACGCCACAGAAGCATCTATAGTGTATCTTCCATTGTAAATACTGTGTAGCTGCACAGAAAAGACCCACCTTTCGTAAATGGGGTGCTACTACAGCCCGCAGGGGTCTCAAATGTTAGCTTAAGACCGAATTTCGCCACAGTAGAATTATAGCACTTATTTACGCTATAATGAAGCCTTTTTTAAGCAGAGAAATAGTTAATTAAAATTCTTAAGCTTCTAATTTAGAATATTATCTACTTTTCTCTGTTCTTATAACGTACTTTACAAGCGGCCCGACCGGACAAGCGGCCCGACCAAAAATCCCTCACCTTACATCAACACTATCAGATCAAT
>JAEKIX010000091.1:0-29449 GCA_018886245.1 Fusarium brachygibbosum | reverse complement strand
GCTATCGGGCATCCAAGGAGCAGGTGGAAAGACATCGCATGTGACAGTACTGGTTTCTAGCTGTGGCATAGCTTAGCTGTTTAAGTGAATTTTTCTGGCTTAATCGTTCCTTGAATTCGTACAGTTGCGCAGCTGAAAGGCCCTGACACTCCGGTCCAGAAACTGCGTCAACGGCCCCCCCGGAGCCGCCGTTCCTCCTTTCAGCTCCATGGCTTTGCACCCCCGTTATTTCTTTCTGGTTTTGCTTGACGCGAGACATCCCCTACCAAACCAAGACACATCAAATCAGATTTCTGCCATACATTTTTACCGCTTCCTCACTTAATTGTCTTCTGCAAAGAACTAAGATCACATCCCAATTCTAGTGAGAATGGCTCAAAGCGAAACTACTTAGTACTCCTAATTAAAACATAGGTCGCATTCCAGAGTGTGGATCACTTGCATTTACCTCCTAGCATAGCAACAACAATGAACGAAATTCCGCGGACGATATTTAACTGAATTGCAATGGAGGCAAGGTGCCGGGGGCGCTATGATGCGGCATCTAGGGAGATACTAATCAGCGAGTTTGACATTAGGCGTCATCAAGCCAGATCTTGTAGAAGGGCTCCATCCAGCAATCCGAGGTCGGCTTGCCCGGTTCCTCCCCCTGCAAGAGCTTCACACTAACACTGTGTGCCAAACGGATGCCATCACCGCACCAGAGAAAAGGGAACGGCTCGTGAGGAGCCATAGTTGGCCACTAAATTGCAGTCAAAAAACACGCCGAAGGGGTCCTGGTTAGGGTTACAAGTGATAAATATTTAGACCTTTTTACTTATAGCCCTCCAGATTTTTATAACCTTGCTAGTAAACTTACCATTTTTTGTACAGCGGACCCGCCTAAACCCAGGTTTAGGTGTCCGTGCACGATACCTTTCCCAAAATTTTTCGCAATTCATTCTTTGAACCTGGGTTTAGGTGTCCGTGAAAAAGTGAAGGAATCGGAACTGGAACTGAAGTTTTCACTGCATTTTTAACCGCACCCAAGGAAATCAGAAGATTGCTGCTGGTGGTCCGACCGAGAAGTGTGTGTAGAGGTTGGCAAGCCTACCGTCATGACGGATCCAATGGGGGCCGAGATCGTGGTGGAGCAGGACGCCCCTTTTTCGACGCCAAAGCGCCCGAGTCGGGTGGTGAAGCCTACGAGCAAGGTCCGAGACACCGCGCGACAATTGGAGGATACTACCACAGAAACGCGAAGGAACACCCGACAGACGACGCGAAACGTACCGGACGAAGAACAGATCGACCGTCCGACCGAAACCCGAAAGAGTAGCGCCAGCGGCGGCAGCGCCAGCGGCAGCGATGGAAGGGCAATGCTGCAGAAGGCGCTGGATCTCCTGGCAGATTCGCGCAGGGAGACCAAGAGGCTGCAGGAAGCGCTAAGGGAACAGATGAAGATAAATTAAGAACTTAAGGAAGCTGTTACAAAGCAGGAAGAGACAATTCACAAGATAGGCAAGCAGATAGTCGAGATAAAGGAACGGATAACCGAGGAACTACAGCAGGCCCGCGAGCAGCTCGAAACTATCGCCACGAGCGCAACGGACGGACCCCAACGATCATATGCTAACATCGCACAACTAACGCCGTTCTTACCCCACAACGATTCGAGGACCTTAGCCGCTCCTCCGAACCCCACAGACGTACTTTACTGCACGATTAACGTTTCAAGACTAGGAGAGGATAAGGCTAAGCTCTCAGCCGGAATGATCCAAACAACAGTGGAAAACCAAGTCCAATCCAAACTAAACAATCCCACGTGGCAATGCCAAGCGGTAACTAAGGACCCAAAGAATCCCCACCGCATCAGGGTCACCTACAGGGACAAAAGCGAGCATGAGATTGTAAAACGCATAGCGGAAACAAAACTGACCCCGGAAGCCCACATCCTACAAGACAACCTATACCCTATCAGGGTAGATAATGTCAGCCGTATTGCGGTGCTTGACGAGAGGAACGAAGTTCGAGATGAGATCACCGAGATGCTCAGCCGAGAAAATAACACCGAGGTTGCAAAGATAGCATGGCTCAGCAAGAGAGATATCCCCAAGGCATACGGCTCGATAGTCGTATATCTCAAAAAACGGTCAGAAGCTAGGCAGTTCATCAACAAAGGATTCTTTATGGCTGGAGGAAAATCCGGCACCACGAAGGTATTTGAGCGTCGTGACCGCCCCAAGCAATGTTACAACTGCCAACAGATCACAAACCACAAAGCCTACCAATGCAACAGACCACAAGTCTGCAGCAGATATGCACAAGAAGGCCATCACCACAATGCATGCACAGGAACGATTCCGAAATGTATCCCATGCGGCGGCCCCCACAAGTCATACAGCAGAAACTATCGGAAGCTCTACCCATCGCAGCATAAATAGCATATTCCGACTGTTTCAACTAAACGTCAGAAAGCAAGGGCCGGTACGCAATAGTCTAATAAACGACAAGGACATTCAGGATGCAACCGTATTGGCCATCCAAGAACCTCAAGCGCGGAGGATCCAGGGTAGGCTGTTAACGACGCCCGTAAGGCACCACAAATGGGTCAAGATGGTACCTACGACAGAGAGGGAAGGTAGATAGGTAATTCGGAGTATGCTTTGGGTAAACAAGGAGGTGGAAGCCGAACAGGTATCGATAGACTCCCCAGACGTAACAGCAGCGGTCGTTCGGCTGCCAGATCGTCTGGTCTTTACGGCATCTGTCTACATGCCGGGGGGAGACGGCCAAGCGCTACAGGACATATGCGCTAAGCTCCGTAGAGCTATTCAAGAGGTGAGACGGAGATCGGGGAGAGCGGTGGATGTAGTGGTTGTTGGTGATTTCAACCGCCACGACCAGATGTGGGGTGGAGACAATGTAGCAGTGGAGAGACAGGGCGAGGCGGATCCGATTATCGACTTGATGAACGATTTTATGCTCAGAAGCCTCCTTCGCCGGGGCACAAAGACATGGCAAAGCGGAGACTACGAAACAACCATTGACTTGGTTCTGGCTTCCGAGGAGCTCGCGGACGCAACCATCAAATGCGCGATACATGGTACGGAGCACGGTTCAGACCATCGCACGATAGAGACGGTATTCGACATTTCAGTCCCGGCGCCGAAACAGGAAGAAAGACTTCTGTTCAAGAATGCACCCTGGAAGGAGATCAATAGCAGGATTGTAGACACGCTGAGAGTTAGGCCAGTGGGAAACACAGTGCAGCAGAAAACAGACAGGTTGATGTCGGCCGTGCTGGATGCGGTGGCAAGAGCCGGCAAGATCAGCGAAACCTTTTCGGCCACCCTGCGTACGAGGGAAGAACACAACCCGTACACCGCCGAACTAGCAGCTATAGCTTATAGCCTTAACTATTTGCCGGCGATAAAGCATCGAGTCATTGTGATCGTGACAAGCAACAAATCGGCAGCACAAGCTATAGGTAACCCTCGCCAGCAGTCAGGTCAAGGGCATATACGAAAGATATATGATGCCATAGAGAAGCGTAGAAGAGACGGAAATAGAGTCAACCTCATCTGGCTACCACCCGACAGCGAGCTCAAAATTCAGAAGACAGCCAAGATGTCAGCTCGTCATGCAACAGAGCCGTACATGACGCCGCAGAGAGGATTCGCCAAAGCGAAGTCCACAATTCTCAATCGAACAAGGGCAGATCTACGAATGGAGAAGAAGCTACCAGATGGAGTGGGCAGGCATTCTAGAAAGGTCGACTCAGCTCTGCCTGGTAAACATACCCGCCTGCTGTACGATCAATTATCATGGAAAGAGGCCAGCGTGCTGGCACAACTTAGAACCGGAATGGCGCGGTTGAATGGTTATCTATATCAGATCAGGGCAGCACCGTCGGATGAGTGCCCGTGTGGGCGTGCAAAAGAAACGGTAGAGCATTTTCTCTTCCGTTGCGTGAAGTGGACGACACAACGCAAAGAGATGTTTCAGTGTACGAATGAAAAACGCGGCAACCTCTCCTTTCATCTGGGAGGTAAGGCAGCACCAGACGGTCAGGAATGGACGCCAAACATGGACTCAGTACGAGCCACAATCAGATTCGCGATCGCTACAGGTCGCCTAGAACAGAGATGACAGGAACGCCCTAAAATAGCAACATTTTATCAACACTAACCGATAACCCCCGACGCCCTCGAATGGTCAACAGCAGGCATCGCTTCAGCCGCCGAAGATAGGAAACTGAACACTTGGAGGAATTGGGCTTCAAGTTGACCTGCTACTACTAACGCCAAGGAGGACCAAGGAGAAGAGCGATGACTGGACTGGAAGGAACAAGGCGAGAATCGTCTGGGCTTGACGAGAGCAAGGCAAGAACTAGCGAAGTGTATGTAATCTTAGCTTCAGAGCCCTTTGGGCGTAGGCCTACCGGGCGTAATAGACTTGTATTGTATACCATCGGTAGCCTCCCAAATTGCCGGAGGCCCAGATCAGGTTATTGTCAGCCACAGATATCCTACTGATCAATCTATCAAGATTTATGGCTTCTTCCGGGCTCTCTTATAATGACGTTTACTCCCTTCCAACCAGATCCTATAGCCTAAACAGGTATAGCGCATATCGAGTATAAACCTTAGCTGAGATCGGACTCGGCACTAACATATGGCCACTCTCTCTTCCGAACCCCCTTTCCAGCGACTCGGATACGCCGTGGAACAACACATATTGCTTTAGATAAGTTACTCATAAACTTTCGCTCTCCTGTGGCCTGGCCCCAGACAGCTTAAGGGCTTCATACAGGGAAGCCCGCTTTAGATAATAGACGGATAACCCCGCTTCAAGGCGTGATTTCCTCTTTCCTTTAGGGCAACATACATCATTGACTTTACAGATCGCCCAGATACTATCTATACTACCGCCTCCTCTGCTGTGTTACGTCTTGATCTAACGGTGACACTTGCCTGGCACTGTGGGATACCAGTGCTGCCCTTAGCCGCTCTTGTTTATTTGTACCAGTTAGAGAAATAAAGATATTTATATGTGTATCTTTATGATTATGATACCTTGAGAATGCTATCAACGCAAGATGACGGAGTTGGGCCTGGATTACATAAAACACAGCATGCCTTCCGTCTCAATAAGAAGTCGATCAACGAGCTTCTCCCACCAAGGCTCTCTTTCTCGGATTAAACGAGGTACATTTTTAGCTGAAGGCCATATCTGTTTCCATTCCCAGGTTCGCTTCAGGGCTTCGTAGATGGGAGGAACAGCCTAAAGGAAGTCAATCATGGTGTTCGATATAAGCCAACACAGGATAGAAAAGAATCTTGTGAGATATACTAAAAGATACGGTAAGACTTACACTTCTGACCGGCACTTGAAGTACCCTTTCAAACCAGTCTTGCGCGACTCCTTTATTCTCCGCGGACAATAGACCGAGTAGGAATACAGGCAGAATAGGGGCATTTGCAGTGAAATAAGGGCCGGATGCCGGGATTGCTTGAATGCATTTGGCTAAGGCTTTTAAATGCCTGCTCACACATGAGTGACTGGGGGGATACCTACCAACTGGTTAGCATAACTATCTGAAAGAATGGTTTATCCACAATCATCCATACCTCTGCACTCGACATCGAAGATAGATGATCGCGGTGAGAAGCCAAGCATAAGCTGTTCGTTCGATCATCTTCGTAGTCGGATCAATAAAAGACTCGACCGACCCAGGGGGTTTTAGCTTGTACAGCAGTTGGAGTAGTTTCTTTGCCGTTATGGGCACCACAATGCTTCGGTTATCCTGGTGTAACCTTGCCGCACAGTAGTTAATCTGACTCATAACATGCAGCAGTTTTGGGGAAACACCGCATCCTCCATGGATCGTCCAGACATCCTCAGATGAAACCTGTAGCAACCAGCTAAATCGACGGCTTTCCTCTGTTGGAACAAACTTTTCTGGCTGTGGCAGTTTCCACATTACCTGCGCAAAGATAATTCCCCGAGCGACCACGACGGCCTGAGAAACGTGAAGGCTCGTCGGTGGGGTTCCCGTTGGGCTTGTTGTGTGGGTTTCGTGAAGATTCGTGAATTGAGAGCTTCTTTGCCCAGTCGGCTGGGACTCCCTAAATCCCATCGGCAAGGTGTCTCTTAGACGCTTTGGAATTTTTTGCTTCCAGCATTTTTGCTCCGATAAAGCGGGTTTTTGCCCCATTTTACCGAGGTACTTCTCCGCCAGCCTTAATCCCTGATACCATGCGGGCTCAAAGGGAGCCTTCATTCGATGCTCGATCCGGAGGGTCTAATCGATTAGTTTATATAGTTGATCCAGGAGGAAATCCATTACTTGCATCTATAGTGGAGAGAATTATTATCAACGATATAATCTCGCTGGGCGATCTGTCTTGCTTGCGGCCGAGGAGGTTGTGAAAATAGGCAACAGTGCGCTTGTGTAATTGAATAGCTCGATAGCCGAATGCATTGTTGCGGATCACTCGATCGTCATTTCCTCTGTCGGGGGCATGATCGTGAAGATGCACGGCAGCAAGGCACAGGATAGCCCATCGGATTCCAGGACTATTTTGGAATATAACAAAATCAAGCCATGGATTCGTCTCAGGGATAAGACTCTTGCCAGTGCAGATCGCAAACCAATCTAATCGGAAATAGAATGTTAGATGTGTGGAACACGCTCTGGATTGTTAAGCGCCATAAAAAGCGCTTCGAATGTAATCATCAATGTATGACGTACAGAAGGCCAACAAGATCCGATCTGACGGCTTTTGTACTGCCGCGTTCCAACAGGCTGGCATGGCTCGTTGAGGGTATGTGAGGACATGAACTCTTCCTCCCGAATCGGGATGGGCGCGTTTGAATTTGAGAAAACTGTTGATTTCGCTACCCATTGGTACAGGAAACCTTTTCTCTCCTAATACAACAACATTGTCGCTGTATTCAAAGGCGCTAAGCACAGACTCTTCTAATGCTTTTGGCTCCAGTACTGACATTGCCTGCAAGCCAGGATGTGGCTGATCCTCTGATATGGTAGCCGAATCCCTTGGGTCAGTCTGTATACCAGGGTTAGGTAACAATAAGAGAGAAGTTAAATTAATCGAGCCTAGTTCAGGATTTTCTTGAGAGATCTTGGGCTTCTTTGCACGTTCGTCATATAAACGATCGCAAGCCTGTCCGCGTTTGGCTGAACAGACGGTGATCGGGTTCGCATATTGAGTAGTCAATTCCTGAAGCGGAGCTTTGCATTCCCCGAATGCTTGATCTGAATAAGTCAACCAGTCATCCGGTAAGGGCAATACATTTGCCACCAATAGGTGCAGTCATGAGAAGTAGCAATAAGGTGCAGTGTATTAACTTACCGCCGGACTTCAGCGATGATGGAGGCAACGAAGGGGGCTGGTAGGCAGTATGCGGAGGATAAACCTGGTAAAGGGACTCTATCGTAGACATTTCAAAAATGTGTTGGCCAGCTTTGGTAAATAATAGAGCGGCCAGAAAACAACAAGAAGTGCAACGAGGGAGGGACTGATGATTTGCTTAATATTTGATAGGGTTGGCAGATAGCCATATTAAAAGTGGTTTGGATGAGCCGCGTTCCCGGCTACCTGGTCATACCCGGTCGGGGCATTGCCCCGGGCATTATGTCTCGTTCGATGACATTAATCCCGTCGTTTCTCATAGTTGGGCTAGCCCGGCTGAGACTCGATCCCTCCATTCATCATCCACCAGTCCCGGTAGTCTGGGACGCACTAGCGTGTTTGCCGGCAGCAGCCCCAAGTTTTCCCAGACGCTTGGAGGGGGTCATATCGCTAGCTACTGTCTTACCCTTGATAGTACGATGTGAAGTGGCGGAGGGGATTGAAGTGACAGTGAGCAGCCTACCCTCCACTAGCTATGGCACAAAATGACATGATGCTAAGAGCAAATAGTCAGGATTGATAGTTAAGGCTTCCTTGATGACTTAACGCGGCATCCGTTCATAGATAGATAGGTTAGCAAGTTCTAAAATGTTCTAGACCAATAAGGGTGCCTATGTATAGATGGCAGTAGAATATAAATACGGTTGACTGCGTCAAAAGCAACATCGAAGGCATCAACACCACATCCTTACGTCTATATAATAAGCAACCGAGATAAAACATTCGCACAACATCAGGGGTAGAAGCGGCTTCCTTTTAGGAACCCACTAGTAACTTTTTCCTGTATCTGGCGTTTAGCGGAAACGAATAGGACTTAAGAAACCCATGAACACAGCCCATGTTTGTTGCGCTAGCTTAGCTCTGCCGGAGTTTAGTGTTCTGGCTATTGGAGTGCAGCGCTTCTCACTACCGCTGCGCTTAGATAATTGCTAAGTACGGATACAAATGAGTTTCCATGCCGGAGCCAGTTGCCTCCCATACCAATGGCGTGGGGAAACCATCCTTACACATGACCAACAACTTCATCACCTCCGTGTCCAGAAGGAACGGTTTCAGTTTTTTCAGTTGGGGCTTCGGACACGGACGCATCACATCTTCACCATTAAGCCCGGTTCCGACATAACTATGCGTCCAGCTACTTTGGGCAGCATTGACAGGGTAAGTTCTGATGGCCCCGCCTTATCAATGTGGCTAGATGCGTTGGCGGAGAAAAGATCTGCAGAATTCTGCAGCCTCGTCCTAATTAAGCGTCATCCTTACTTACACCGCTATGACCGCAGGTGGAACACGGTCCTGCAAATATTGTGGCTCGGATTCAATTTCCCATGTTTCGGTCTTAAAGAGCGAACCTTGCAGAGCTTTAGAAGGACTAAATATGACAGATCTTGACTTGCATGCCTAAAAGCAGCGTGTTGCATTAAGAGGCTGAACAAAAAGGAACAACAAGGCCGCTGCAGGGGAGGGGTCAGGGCAGCTCGGAGCTTACCTTCCCTTAGCTCCGTGTCAGTTCGCCGAATTAAACGTCAACGCGCATACGTAACTTGCATATCTCCGCGAAAAGCGATATCACATGCCAACGTGTCGATCCGCGTCATGGTCCATCATGGCCTCCAATATATGTCTGCAGATTATCAATAGCCACACAGCTCACTGGGCTCCCGTGGCAACGGCCTAGGGGGATTCGGCGGACTCGCTTTCGAAAAATCCACCAAAATCGCAGATCCCGAGTCCGGTGTTTTCTTTCCCCCTAACCACGGTTCATGTTTGATACTGTATTAGTTCAGCTCGGTGTGCCTCGTCTGTATCCTAAGCATTTGCAAAAGGCTATTCTGGATGCCGGTGCCGGTGCCCGATTCCGCTCCCTCTTTCAGCCTTTGTTTTAAGCGTGGCGTAATAGCCATATTGTAACCAACATGGCAGGTTGATGAGACGGAACGACTCGTGATATGATATGTCAGGGTTGGCACAAGTCCGAGCGCCAATGCCAAGAGGCCGAGAGCGGGCAAAGTGTCAGTTTAAGCTCAATATTCATCCTTCTGGTTCAAGAATTCGAGCAGTATCTGCCAAATCGACTGCCGCACCTTATCTTAAGACATTGTCGAATCGCTGACTTCGTTTTACCGTCTTGAGCCAACAACATACTGGTGGCTGCTCAATCTAATGTTCCCTTCTGAATCCTCAAATTACTCAGCATCCAGTTAATTATTGGTATGTTATGAACAGATGGTGGTTGGCGTTACTTGATTAAGCCAGAACCAGCAACATCACTATATTCCCTTTCAGTATCCAGTCGAAGCCTCCCAAACGTAGATATG
The DNA here is from genome assembly GCA_018886245.1 of Fusarium brachygibbosum. Classification (NCBI taxonomy): domain Eukaryota; kingdom Fungi; phylum Ascomycota; class Sordariomycetes; order Hypocreales; family Nectriaceae; genus Fusarium; species Fusarium brachygibbosum. Next base: position 19,716 of record JAEKIX010000091.1, on the reverse strand, counting down.
GAAGTCATGGAGTTAGTTGAGAACGAGCGTACCGCTCGTTCATTCCAATGTGATTGGCAATCCTGCACAAAGGTACATCGTCTTCACCTTCAGAGCCCCAGTCGCGAGCTGATAGTTGGCACAGAGTTTCAACCGTAAGAGTGATCTGCAAAGACATTATCGAATCCACACGAATGAGCGGCCTTACGCATGCTCGATCTCGGGATGCGGAAAGAACTTCATCCAGAAAAGTGCCTTGACCGTCCATATCCGAACACATACCGGAGAAAAGCCGCACCAATGCCAACATGATAATTGCGGAAAGCGTTTCTCTGATGTGCATCTTGACTAATGTTTATAACTCTATAGAACGCTAATCAAGTTTTAAAGTCCTCAAGTCTCGCCCGTCATCGACGTGTCCATACGGGCAAACGTCCGTACAAGTGTGCCTATGATGGTTGTTCTAAAAGGTAAGATGAGGAACGTCTTGGTCTACCCTTGTACTAACATATGATGTAGCTTCTGTAGAAAAGCTACGATGGTTGAGCACCAACGCAGATCGCACCAACAAATAATGAGCCCCAACGACATCCTACACGACTGCTCCTCAGACTCAGACGACGATAAGCCTCCCTCGACCCCCCAGCACTCCGCGATGATCTGGCCGCCTCATGATATTGTTTCTATGGAGCAAACGATTCCACACAGCCCGTTTCATCGCGCAACTTCGTATGCCAACCTTGAGCAACAAGTCCACGGACAGCATGCGCCACAACAATACGCCAATCGACAGGGCATCCCTTCAAATGCACCTCAAGAGTTCCACGGCCAACCCATACCCAACTATTATGTCGGTGCTCCAACACTCCGTCGAACCACGACTATGCCATGTCAAATATACTATGTTACCGAGCAGGGCAGTCCGGGGGTTATAACGATGACTAACGCTGCGCAACCTCATTACCAGCTTTCTAAACAAGTGGAAAGACCTCCTATGGAGTTGCCATATTCAACATTGGCCATCGCAGCCTCGATTCAAAGTAACCCCAGCACCTCTTCCACAACGTCGGTTTCCAGTCCCATTGCTCAGGAATGCTTTTGCGCATATCTGCCCGGAAACAAGCCGGAATATGCACAGGCAGACCCTCAACAGTCCATCGTTCATTATCAGCATCCTATGCAATACCTTATGAGCCACTCCCAGCAGCCAGTGGCCTCTCAGGCGCAGTTGATTCACGCGCCTGCAGCTGACCACTCCCCTCCCAAACTCGCTCAGGCCCAACTGGAACAGTGGTCAACTAATAACCTTCCGATCGGAGTTACGACTATCGGACAGTTGCCCGCGTACGGCACTGCGGTTTATGATGCTTATGGACCGAAGATCGAAGTTGACGATCCTTCGATGCAGCTGCCAAGCAGCAGGCTTGACAGTCTGTGATTAACCTCGAGGCTCTGAAGCCGCTTTATGTGTTATGAGGATTACCTTACATGATTATGCCCTTACGTTGCCCTGGCTTAAGACGACGCTTTGTAACATTATATTTATACCCTGGTCGGACCACAATGATTCACCTGCTGTAGCAATGACCACCTATGTTGGGCCCCAATCTGATGTACATGCCATTGCGGGCCTGCTTGAAAGCCAATTTCTCCAAGTATTCATCATCATATCCTCAGCGGCTGAAACATAGTCTGCCAAAATGAGATTGTATGATGATAGTAGGATTCGATCTGAATGATTCGTGTGCCTGAGGCTTCTGGACTATGTCGAGCCTGCCCGTTGCAATGGCAAATTTGATCGTCGCTCATACTGCTTTATCTGGCGCCCCTTTGTTACCGTCAGACGCTGGCTTCCCTCCCAAGGAGAACGTATTGTTTATATTGCACAGTAGTGCTGGGTGAAAATACCTTTTATTAAACTTTGTTGTTGATTATTGATATGGGAGTTCTTCTCGGGTTTATATCTCTAGTTGATTTCATCTAGGACTTTGAACTATAAATCTAGGACTTTCAGACTAACAGTCTGAATCCTGAAGGGAAGAGGGATTCCCGGATTTTCCAACAGAATGAGAGGTTGCCCATCTTTCTTTGTGAGCAATTCAACATGCAGTCCCATTGCGTTTTCCATTTTGTGCTTCTGGACAGAAAATGCCCAACTGTCTCGGCTGCTTGACCACGTACATCCGTATTCGATTCTGCTGCACCGATCCTGTACGGAAAGTTATTTAGTCTTGCCATTCCGGTACGGAGCAGGACCAGCACATTACTACTAATATCTTCCTTCCGTCTCGGCGTATGGTGGCCTCGTGCACAAGACACTATATCAGCACAAATGAAATCCATTCATGGCCTCATCACCTGGCTCTTGGTGAGACGATGTGACAGCTTTTCTTACTTACAATAAAGCTGGAACCTAGCACCCTTGACCTTCTCGCCCTCAGCGTTGGCCTCCGAGTTTAGAGGGTGCCTTCACAAGATAGGACAACAGCCTTCTCCCTTGACTTTCTGTACTGATAACAGAGCTACCCGGCTGGCTTTCTCAAACACGGTATCGACACCCTCACCGCTTAAACTCGAGCACTCCAAATACATTTTGGCGCCAATATCGTGAGCAACTATCTCGCCCTCATGCTCAGTGACGAGTCGCAGAGAGCTATCTCCTATCTTCCCGATTGCAACTGGGTCTTCCCGAAGGTCCTTCTTCAAGCCAACAAGAACAACTGGAACACTAGGGCATAGGCGAGTAGCCTCCTTACTCCACTATAAACTCAGGCTTAGCAGTTGGCTTCTTCGAGGTGTTGAGTAAGAATATCGAACCTTGCACTTGACATTATCCAACGAGCAGAGGTCATCGACAGAGAAACCGATTAGAATGATATTTGCGTTCGAGTATGCCAGTGGTCTTAATCGCGCATGGACTTCCAGCCCAGATGTGTCCCACAAGGCAAGCTCCACAGCTTGTCCATCCACTATACAATTAGTTATATAATTTTCGAAAACCGTTGGAACCTGGCTGATTTTTAACACCTCAGTCGTTATTACTTGGTGATGGTTCTCACATAATGCTTTGCATAAGTTAGGTACGTCAAATGCTTGGATGAAAGGGAAGGTTTACTGCTGGAAAATTGCCAAGCGTGAACATGCTTAGCAAGCTTGTCTTGCCGCAAGCACTGTCTCCAATGATAACGAGCTTCCTGGATCCTTCAGGTTAGCGATCAGCTGCGCTATATTGACATTATAACCGCTTGCATCCAGGGTGAGCTTCGCATGGCTGCAGGGCGACGATGACGAATAGGTGGTAGTATACCTGCGAATGGTACTCGTAGGCTCCATATGCTTCTGTCTTTTCTTTTTTCTTTTTTTTAATAAAAAAACAACCAAAAAAAAAGTTAGCGTAGGTCTTTCGTCAATAGCCTCGAGGTTCTCCGGTCCCCCCACATGTGGTGATGCTAACCTCAGTTATAGAACCTTTATTTACTCATGGAAGGTCAATCATATTTTATAGAAGGTATGATGTTTATAGAGTTTATGAGGGGGTTACGGGGGGATAAAATAATATAGATGTCTAGCCAGAGCTCTGATGAGACGCGCTAAGCGAGTCGTTCGGAGAAGCTCCGAGCGCTATAACAAAAGTCAGAGGCATAAGATTACAGATTGACCGGCAAAAAAACAGCATAATGACGATTTGTCTACTCCATGCATAACAAAACAAAAAATGGGCCGCGTCACACCCCTTACGTCTACTTCGCCTTGGCCGTCTCCCCCCGGCACGTAGACAGACGCCGTAAAGACCAGACGATCTGGCAGCCGAACGACCGCTGCTATCACATCTGGGGAGTCTATCGAGACCTGCTCGGCTTCCACCTCCTTATTCACCCAAAGCATACTCCGAATCACCCATCTACCTTCCCTCTCTGTCGTAGGTACCATCTTGACCCATTTGTAGTGCCCCACGGGCGTCATCAACAGCCTACCCTGGATCCTCCGCACTTGAGGTTCTTAGATGGCCAATACAGTTACATCCTGAATGTCCTTATCGTTCATCAGACTATCGCGTACCGGCCCTTGCTTTCTGACGTTCAGTTAAAACAGTCGGAATATGCTATTCATACTGCAATGGGTAGAGCTTCCGACAGTTTCTGCTATATAACTCATAGGGGCCGCCGCATGGGATACATTTCGGAATCGTTCCTATGCATACACTGTAGTGATAGCCTTCTTACGCACATCTGCCGCAGACTTATAGTCTGTCGCATTAGTAGGCTTTGTGGTTTGTAATCTGTTGGCAGTTGTAACATTGCTTGGGGCGGTCACGACGCTCAAACACCTTCGTAGTGCCGGATTCTCCTCTAGCCATAAAGAATCCTTCGTTAATAAACCGCCTAGCTTCTGACCGTTTTTTAAAATATACGACCATCGAGCCGTATGCCTTAGGGATATCTCTCTTGCTGAGCCATGCTATCTTTGCAACCTCGGTGTCATTTTCTCGGCTGAGCATCTCGGTAATCTCATCTCGAACTTCGTTCCTCTCATCAAGCACCGCAATACGGCTGACATTATCCACCCTAATAGGGTACAGGTCATCTCATAGGATGCAGGCTCCCGGGGCCAGTTTTATTTCCGCTACGCATTTCACAATCTCATGCTCGCTCTCGTCCCTGCAGGTGACCCTAACGCAGTGGGGATTCTTTAGGTCCTTAGTCACCGCTCGGTATCGCCACGTAGGATTGTCTAGTTCGGATCGGACTTAGTTCTCTACTGTTATTCAAATCATTCCGACTAAAAGCTTAGCCTCATCCTCTCCTAGTCTTAAAACGTCAATCGTGCAGTAAAGCACGTCTGTAGGGTTCAGAGGAGCGGCTAAGGTCCTCAAATCGTTATAGGGTAAGAACGGCGTCAGTCGTGCAATGTAGGCATATAATCGTTAGGGTCCGTCCGTTGCGCTCGTGGCGATAGTTTCGAGCTGCTCGCGGGCCTGCTGTAGCTCCTCAGTCATCCGTTCCTTCATCTCGACCATCTGCTTGCCCATCTCGTGAATTGTCTCTTCCTGCTTTGTAACAGCTTCCTTAAGTTCTCAATTCATCTTCATCTATTCCCTCAGCGCTTCCTGCAGCCTCTTGGTCTCCCTGCGCGAATCTGCCAGGAGATCCAGCGCCTTCTGCAGCATTGCCCTTCCATCGCTGCCGCTAGCGCTGCCGCCGCTGGCGCTACTCTTTCGGGTTTCGGTCGGACGGTCGATCTGTTCTTCGGCCGGTACGTTTCGCGTCGTCTGTCGGGTGTTCCTTCGCGTTTCTATGGCCGTGTCTTCCAATTGTCGCGCGGTGTCTCGGAACTTGCTCGTGGGCTTCACCACCCGACTCGGACGCTTTGGCGTCGAAAAAGGGGCATCCTACTCCACTACGATCTCGGCCCCCATTGGGTCCGCCATGACGGTAGGCTAACCAACCTCCACACACACTTCTTGGTCGAACCAACAACAGCAGATTTCTTCAACTTGGTACAGTCAGATAGTAGTTCTCGACTTCCTTAATCTATACAGTAAAGATCGAAATCCACAGACACCTAAACCTGGGTTTGAGAGATGGGTTGCCAAAGGTTTTGTAAGAGAGAGGGTGCACGGACACCTAAACCCAGGTTCACTAGCAGGCTTGTAAAAGTTTAGAGGCCTATATATGGAGGGCTCTAAAAACATATCACTCCTAGCCCTAACCCAGTCACTTCGGGGTTGTTTTTCGAGTCCAATTATCTCTTATTATCTCTCTTTTTACCTCTTATTTCCTTATTTTCCTATCTCTCTAGAAAATCCCCTCTCCTCCTTATAGCTAGATCTTAGTTAGAAGAAAACACCAGGGCAGAATAGCTTACATAGTTAATACTAACCCTATCCTAACCCAATGGGTTAACCCTGACGAGGCGCTTCCTCATGCTAATGGCTCACCCAAGCACCATTAGCTTTAGTTAAAGTGCATTGCGATAGTCTCCACCCTGCGTGTTGACGTGGGCGCCCTGATCTAACAGAAGCTGCACGATCTGCTCGTGGCCTCCAGCAGAAGCCGCCCGGAGTGCGGTGCCGTACTTTCCACCATGCGTGTTAATACCAGCCCCTTCGGCTAACAGCAGGTTCACAATCTGCTCGCGGCCTCCAGCAGAAGCCGCCTGGAGTGCGTTGCCGTAGTATCCGCCCTGCGCGTCGACGTCGGCGCCGTTGTTGACTAACAGCTTAACCACCTGCTCATGGCCTCTAGCAGAAGCCACCTGGAGTGCGTTGCCATACTCTCCACCCTGCGCGTTGACGTTGGCACCCTGGTCTAACAGAAGCTGCACGATCTGCTCGCGGCCTCCAGCAGAAGCCGCCTGGAGTGCGTTGCCGTAGTATCCGCCCTGCGCGTCGACGTCGGCGCCGTTGTTGACTAGCAGCTTCACCACCTGCTCATGGCCTCCAGCAGAAGCCACCTGGAGTGCGTTGCCGTAGTTTCTACCCTGCGTGTTGATGTCGGCACCCTTGTCCAGCAGTAGTTTCACAATTTGCTCATCGCCTCTATATGTAGCCGCCTGGAGTGCGGTGCCGTACTCTCCACCCTGCGCGTTGACGTCAGCGTCCTCGTCTAATAGCAGGTTCACAATCCGTTCGTAGCCTCCTTCTGAAGCCGCCTGGAGCGCGTTGCCGTAGTATCCGCCCTGCGCGTTGACGTTGGCGCCCTTGTCTAACAGCAGCTGCACAATCTGCTCGTGGCCTCTAATAGAAGCCGCCTGGAGTGGGGTGCTGTAGTATCCGCCCTGCGCGTTGACGTTGGCGCCCTTGTCTAACAGCAGCTGCACAATCTGCTCGTGGCCTCCAGCAGAAGCTGCCTGGAGCGCAGTGCCGTAGTTTCTACCCTGCTCGTTGACGTTGGCGCCGTTGTTGATTAGCAGCTTCACCACCTGCTCATGGCCTCTAGCAGAAGCCGCCCGGAGTGCGGTGCCGTACTCTCCACCCTGCGTGTTGATATCGGCACCCTTGTCCAGCAGTAGTCTCACAATCTGCTCATGGCCTCTATATGAAGCCGCCTGGAGTGCGGTGCCGTACTCTCCACCCTGCGCGTTGATGTTAGCGCCCTTGTTGACTAGCAGCTTCACCACCTGCTCATGGCCTTTATATGAAGCCGCCTGGAGTGCGGTGCCATACTCTCCACCCTGCACGTTGATATCGGCATCCTTGTCCAGCAGTAGTTTCACAATATGTTCATGGCCTCTATCTGAGGCCTCATAAAGTGTGTTGCCGTACTCTCTACTCTGCGCGTTGACGTCGGCGCCCATGTCGAGCAGCAGCTTAACTGTCGACCCATAACCTGGAACTAAAGCCGCCTGGAGTGCGTTGCCGTACTCTCCATCCTGTGCGTTGACGTCGGCACCCTTTCCCAGCAGCAGCTTCGCCACCTGCTCATGGCCTCTGCTAGAGGCCGCCTGCAGTGCGGTGCCGTACTTTCCACCCTGCGTGTTAATACCAGCGCCCTTGGCTAACAGCAGGTTCACAATCTGCTCGTGGCCTCCTTCTGAAGCCGCCTGGAGTGCGGTGCCGTAGTATCCACCTTGCGTGTTGACGTTGGATCCCTTGTCTAAGAGCAGCTTCACAATCTGCTCGTGGCCTCCAGCGGCAGCCGCCTGGAGTGCATCGCCATACCTTTCACTCTGCGCGTTGATGTCGGCGCCCTTGTCTAACAGCAGGTTCACAATCTGCTCGCGGCCTCTTTCTGAAGCCGCCTGGAGCGTGTTGCCGTAGTATCCGCCCTGCGCGTTGACGTTGGCGCCCTTGTCTAACAGCAGCTGCACAATCTGCTCGTGGCCTCCAGCGGCAGCCGCCTGGAGTGCGTTGCCGTAAATTCTATGGTGCGCGTTGACGTCGGCGCCCTTGTCGAGCAACATCTTCATAATCTGCTCGTAGCCTCCTTCTGAAGCCGCCTGGAGTGCGTTGCCGTAGTATCCACCCTTCGCGTTGACGTCGGCGCCATTGTCGAGCAACAGCTTCACCATCTCCTTATGCCCCTGCACTGCCGCCAGCAATATCGGTGTTGAATTGTCGTCACTTGTGACTTGGACGTCAGCTCTTTCACCTAGCAACTTTTGAGCCGTCGTGTTTTGGCCATGTTGGGCAGCCCATAATAACGCTGAGCTTCCAGATTGCTGTACGTTGTAACGGTAGAGGTAGCCATTTAGCAGACGGTAAAGGCGGCGATTGGCTTGCGCAAAGGCATTAATATCTCTCTCTGATTCTAGGTTTTCCGTTATGCGATGGAGCAATTCGTTCGCGAGATCAAGCAGCGGCATTGCTGAGGTAGAATTTAGCTGCCAGGTGTTAGTTTGGCTGGGACAACGCTACTCGTACTCGGATGTAGTCGGATTTATAGCCGAAGCACCCCGGGCAAATGCTAATCCGCGGCGTCCCACTTCACTTGGTCAACGTTAGGCGGAATGCATTACGCCCCAGGGGGACTAAGTTAGTCTCTTAGGTATTTATAGTTCAAATGTTTCGGTCTTGAAGCCTTACGTTGTATCATTGGCGTGAAGATGCAGGTCCTAGCACGACACCGGTATAGGGCTTTCTAGCCTCCACAATGATTTAGAGCGCATCCTCATTGCTTCTTCCCCTACCTGGAAGGTGGCTGAGTAGCTGGGGTGTTGTAGGCGTTTGATTCAGCTGACAGGGGTTAACGACAACGGTCGTCATCGACTAACCGTATTACGCAAATACCGAAATGCCATGAATTCAGGTGATTGGCCACCAAGAGAATCATGTCGGCTGGCTGAATGCCGGCCGAATTGTCTGAAGCGCGGCCGCGCCTGAAGTCAGGGCGTTTCCTAAAAAAGGGAGCGTTGGAACGTCCAATAGGATATCCGAATTGGGCTCCCGCCAGGCTTGCGTTGGTGGAGACTTAGGTGGTATTCAAGTAGGCAGTCGCCGGGGGCGATTTCTCCGTCAAAATTCGCTCACGGTCATGCATACATCAACATGTACTTGGAAATATAGAGAAAGTCCTAAACAATTAACTAATACTACATCGTTCATTTTTTACTCACTCTTGGTCGACAAAATCGTAACAGAAGGTGTCCGCCTTGGTGTCCTCACGAGTGCATGGTCTGAGCTCCGAAAGGCTGCTTACGAGATATCGTTACAGCTCTGTCACATAATCGTTACAGCCACTCGTTGTTCGCGCATTTGTGGGGCTGAAATCCTTCTCGCGCGAGGGCGACAGCGAAGGGCGAGACAGTGGAGCGGACAGCGGTAGATGCTGATTGGTCGTTTTAAGATTCAGATATCAACTTGGTATAAATAACGATGGCCAAGCCCTCAAGGAAATATAAATCATCGCTCGAGCAGCATACGAAGCAATTACACACATACATTCATCAATTCTTTGGCTCAATGACCGTTAACCTAAACACACACACACGAAAAATGACCACTCATACCATCCGCAAGGCCGTCTATTCTGCCTTTGGCGGCCCCTCCAATGTGAGCGTTGTCACAGCCCAGATACCGCCTCCCGCCAAGAATGAAGTTCAAATTGATGTCATTTACGCTGGATTTTCCGGCGCCGACATCCAGATGCGAATCGGCACATATCCCATGCAAAAAAGCGCCCCTTTAACGCCAGAGGCTAACTCGGGTTCTGAGTTAGAATGCGGCACTAGGTCTTCTAAAGAGCAGCCATGGAATATAGTTTATATTATTGGCCTATGCGGCTTAGCATAGCATGCAGGTACTAGCATCACTGCGGGAAGATCCACCGCATGAATGGCTTCGATGGCAAGACGGAACAGGGAGGCTCCCTCGATATCTTCGACACTGCAGCTGCTTCTTGGAGCACTATCGACTTCAAATCAGACGACATCAGTGGCCCAGAGCCTTGAAGTGTCTCAAAGCTGTTGCCCGTCACTATTCAAGACAAGTTGTTCTTAATCACCCTGTTTGGTGAACGAGACCCCAGCGCCCTCGGTCACGCTGACGCGGGAAAGATGCTCTCCGATGGATGGGCTTTCGATGTTGATCGGGGATTGTGGCAGAATATTGAGACAGGAAATGATGTTCCCGCTGCAAGAGGATGGTTTGATACTGATGTGGGCAAGGATGAGGCCGGAAAAGATATCGCTGTTATTCGCGGTTGCCTTGGTGAGGATAATCAGAGACTTGGAGATGTTTGGGCACTGGGCTTTTCTAGCTAGCCCTAGCCCTATAGAATAACCTGGTCTACAAATCTATCTAGTTGTCCAAAGATCAGAACACTCGCTATTCCTCATGAACCCTCATCAAAAATAACACTAGACCAGGGTTCACTACGATCTCAATACAGGCTGCCCTGTTTCCTCCTTTTCCTCTCTTCTTGCCTTCCACAAAGCACAATTGGCAAGACGTACAAGTTCTGTTACAAACTTATTCATCTCCGTGATGTCCTCAGTTTCATCGCTAGTCAAAGCTTGCACCGGAACGTTCTGAAATATGGAGATAGTCGATGCCAAGATCTCCAGATCAAACTGTACTTGGGGATCCAGAGGATGAATCAAAATGTTCATAAACAAGGACATGGCCGCCACAAAAGGATAGACAGCGACGCGCCTATGGCCAACGTCAGTTCTTATGACCCAAAAAAAGACATAATCTTTAGTTTGAATGAAAGATATTCGGGCACAGCCGGACTTACCAGAACACCTCATCTTCTAGCACGTTGATATGGCTTTCGAGAAGCGCCAAGGTTGAACGACTAGCTTCTAAAGAAAGGTCACTGCTTGAGTGGAAGACCCTATGAAGGTCATCAGGTAGATTCGGAGCTTCGGCATATACAGCACCTCATCTCCTCACTGTCGTGTGAATAGCCGTCATGAGGCAGTGATATTCCAATTGCAGATGAAAGCATCTCATACGCTGCCAGGAGCTCATTGCAGCATCAAATAGTAGACTACTGGGTGGGATTGATAGCTTCGGCCGATACCCCATCGGGATAGACGCTCGCCAACTTTCAAGTTCAGTATCCAAGTGACGAATATGGAGGAGGAGTTGGGTATCGTCGACCTTGAAGGCTATAGGAGAGTATAGTAGGCGGCATGTCTTTTCCTTTATATAACTCAGGCCAAGATCTCCCAGGAAATAAGGGGTGAGTCCTTCGGAAGTGCAGTTCTTGCTGTTATAGTCTTGACTGAGACCAGATTGACAATCATATCGATTTGTATAACTCTCGGGAGGGGTCAAGTCGCAATATTCCTCAGTGAGCAAAGGAGGCTGCCCAGATCGAAGCGATATATCTTTGTCAAAGATATACGACAACCAGAAGAGTATTCTGGTATGCCAGCTCTGGCGTTCAACGGAGGACACTGAAGGGGCGTAGTATTTGGTGGCCTGCAGGATGGCTTAGGCCCAGGAGCCGCCATACAGTATTATTTGTAGACGACAGTACAGACATTCTCAAAACCCTCTACCATTAAGAAATCATCCTAGGGCATTTTTCCCTGAATGTTTGATGGGTACCCGAGGCTCACCTCTCTCATACTGCATTCCTTTCAAAAACACGCAATCTAGACATGTACTAATACTTGTTTTTTTGCCTGCCGACGTCGGCCGGTCTCTGTATATATATTTACAGCACCATGGATATGACCTATGATATATTAGATATCAATCATCCATTAACCATATCAGAAACAGAGGGCAAAGTGTCAGTTCAGTTCAGACCTAGGTCCTATTCTGATATGATTGATTTGACGGCAACTCTGCGAAACTCATCCAAGACTGTATACATTATTTCAGTTATGAAACTGTCGATGCGTGTCTTAACCTTCCAGATGAAATTGCACCACCCGTCGTACCTTAGGAAATGCTTCTACACCGATGGATGAGGCCCAAACTTGACTGACCAAAGTCTTATAATCCTCCCACGGCAGCATGAACCAAAAATAACCATGGAAGTTATCCGAAATGCCATCCGGATCAACCCAAGTATCATTAACAATATCCAAAACATCCACTTGAACATCCGTCGGCAAAGGAAGATATCGCATGTTTTCGCTGTCGGTATCGCCAAGGCGAATATAATATTGGCCCTTAAAACGCTTTACTCCTACACTCCAACCGTTAAGTAGTCCAAGTTGCCAATCAAGGTTTCTTTCTCGATGAAAATCATTTTCAATAACATTCCAAGGAATGTCACAGTTTGGAAAACGGCTCCGTAATGTTAAAAACCAGTTTACATCATTCTCCTCGTTAACATCCAAGACTAAAAAGTCATTCTGGGTTCCAACCGAAAACCTAGAGATTGGGAGGTTGTATGACCGGCAAACGAGTTGTAGTTCTTTGACCTTCGATGAATACGATGGGCCTGATTCTGAGGAATAAAAATGAGATAGTGATGTAGACCAACGAGACAGTTCCTCCAGATGGAATGCATTCCCGATGTACTTTGGACAGAGGATTACAGTCTCAAAGACGTTCCCGATATAATCAAAATGACCTTCGATGTCCCGGTCGAGATCGATATAGAGTAAGTCGCGTTTTGGATCAACCCAGCCATATATGCGGTCGACATGTTTAAAGGTACGGACATCATATCTGCCCGAGATGAGAGAAAGTTCTCGATTTCTAGTTGTTATTTCCCGGACTTCTTTACACAAGACCATAAGTCCTGGCAAGTCGTGTCGATAGCAAGGGTACTGCCTCCCACCTCCTTCTATTTGGCGTGCGTATGGGATGTATATGCGAGGAGAAGATGGAGAGAACGCGAGGTTCCAAATCTCTCTTCGGACTTCGGCGGGTAGTTTTGCGAAGTATTTGAATTCATAGAGATGTCTCTCTGTGTCTTGAGGCGGCGCCGGTTGTCGGGCTGAGACATCGCCCGAAATATGAGGAGGCTGGCATGCTTTGTCACTTTTGCTGGAGAGTGGTCCGCGGTGTGCATCTGACGAAAGTGTAGTCGTCAGCACTGAAGATTCATCTTCCATTCTGGTCCGCCGTCAAACGATGAACGAGGGCATGCAAAATTGCCAGGGTGAACAAGGGTGGCAATAACGGTCAATAAATGAATAAATCCATTCTGCCCCGAAGGACTTGTATGGCCAAGTGCGCTAGGATATTGACGGTGCTTATGTTTATTTTTATCGGTCAATGCGTCGTCCCATGTTAAATTAAGTTTGATTCATCGGGGGCATAAGATTGCGCAAAGTATGGGGTGAGGGGTGTATTGTATAGTGATATCCGTGCATTCCCCCAGCTCTGTAGCGCACTGGGGAGATTGATATCTGTCTGTTTTTCATTCATCAACTTCTTGTTATTCGCATTTTATCACAATTCGCTGCGTCTCCATTCCATCAAGTTGGCCTCCACAACCATTTGCGGGTGCTTGATGGCGCTACATACAGCGCGGTCCATGTCATGCAGCTCCTAAATCGCAAGCTGGATACATTTTTAGCTTAAGCACTGCTGGTTCAGTCCGGGTAATACCTATAAATCTTCAGGCTTGAAAGTATAACCTGCAACTACCATACTGCCTGTCTTTACGGTGACTATCATTACATGCTTGCTAAGCTAGAGAACTTGATGCTCAGGAAAACCGAGGTGCGGGATGTATAGGTTGTGGCCTGCAGAAAACAGGATCAGCAAGTTGACACTACATGAGACTGTCCTCTACTGTAAGAACGGTCATTTGTCCTTGAAATTGGATCGATCAAACCCTCAGTACAATGGCGACGTTCTAGACCACGGTCTACTGGCGAAGGTAATAAAGGGCTAAACCCCTTCCTTGTCTAGCCTGATCCACAAGGTAGCATCGCCTCGTTTATTTCGTATGTAGTCAGTCCATCTCCTCGGAACTACAATCACCAAGGGGAAACATGATTTATCACAACAGGTGGTCTAATAACAACAATCAACAAAGCAAATGTGACCAAGAATGGAAGCTAACATTTAGCTATAATAGAAATCCCCGGGATTAAGGGCTAAAACTGGACCTTGACTAAGAGATTTATAAACGTTTCTATTGGCGGCTACAGAACAAACATTTACCAAGAATCGCGACTAAAATGTACGTATTGCTTATCCTCGAATGTTTACTGTTGCTATATTACTAGTACGTAAGAGGCCAACTGTATACTTCCTGGGAATATAAACAATAATCATTCCAGAATTGAGGTTTGGAAAATACGCAAAAAGAAACAGAGGATATCTAGCATCCATAGCCGCAACAAGTTAACAACTTTATCCAGACGGCAGGCGATATCTCATCGCAGAATCTATACCCCTAGCTGTTGTGGACGAAAAAGACCCGCTATTGGACGTTGGAATAGCGGTGCATAGAGAGCCAGACTGCGCAAAATCAGCCAGACTTTTGAAGTATACATATATGCTGTAATCGTAATCTTTAACGGAGATATCATCCGGGGTCTTTGTTAATCGGCAAACTGCTAGAGCTCTGTCACTGTCAGCAAAAAGCAAGAAAAGTGGCTGGCTTCGCCTCCGGCCGACTCCGACCCTCTTAGGGCAACCGCTCGGTGATCGGATTTCACCAATGATCGGCGGTGAGTGGCCACTTAATACCAGACACGCAACCTATAGCAATATGTTATCTTTTAGACTGGCCCTGCACATTACACTTGCAGCATGCATGTCAATAACCTAATCCCAAATGGCTTGTTCCTACTGTCTCGGGAGGTCAAAGTTCGGCAAGTTACATTACCGCTAGCCTGGAGTCTCTTGCTAATGTAACCCCAAGCTTGCAAGTAGTCCATCGTAACATACATCGTGGCTTGCAGTCGATCATATGGTACAGAATTAGGGTGTAGGAAGCGGGGCTATACGCATCCCAGGACCTGGCAGGTCGTCGTGGCCTGGGTCTGACATCTGACAGCGATAGTTCTCGGCGACGCTAACTGGAAGATCATCGATGCCACACGTCAATGACATCCGTGCGGATACGCACCAGTTGCAACTACCGGGAGCAATTCAACGAACTAACGAAGGTGGCTGAATGTGGTACATTATTACACATTCCAGGCGGACTGTAGCTGCTAGTGATGCAGTACATAAGGTGAGAATAGAGAGTACCGGGATGAAACAGAGGATTATTTAGGCAGAACCTGGCTTCTGGATATTTAATATGACTAATCTACTCGCCATATCTCATGTCAGATTGATGAAACGTTTGAGGTATTGCGCTGTTATAGCCCACCTCGATACATTCTATCTTGATGACATCCTTATTATATATAGTGTAAATGCTTGAGGAGCTGGTGTTGTGGAAGGGAAGGACCGAGTTGGACATGCTGGTTTGAATATGGCCAGCACTATAGCCGCCTGGTGATGATGGGGTCCAGATGTTGGAGGGAATGATGCAGGAGATGGTGCTTGCCGGGGGTTCGCAGTAATTAGACAAGGGAATATATTGTTGGTTGTAGTCGCAGAGGCTGTTGTAGTCTCTCGAGAATGGTGCATGGCTAGGAATGGCATCGCTACCAGTGCTGAGGTTGCCATTGCAAACTGCTGATGTTGAGAGCTTGTCAGGAAATAAAAGTTGTCGTGCAGTGAGAGGTGTTTCATGGGAAGATAGCGAAGCCGTTGGGGCCCCCATAATCTCCTTGAGTCGAACCAGCTCTCTCTCGATTGCCGTGTTACGGCGTAATAAATCTTGGATGGCCTGGTCACAACCTTGGTTGCTCTTGAGCTCCGCTAGCTCGCGCTCTAGCCGCTCGATGTGCTCTTTGGTGCGGATACGTATCGCCCTCTGGGCCTCTCGATCGTTGGCTCTCTTGCGGGCGAGCTGTTCGGGACTAAGGGTAGAAACCCTTCTGGTCTCTGAACAACGCTATATTAGTATCGTAATGATAGGTTGCCTTGCTTCTCTTCGCTCTATTTCTATTAAATATAATGTATCGGAGATCCATAGCATCAGACTAAAAGAACGAAAAGAGAGAATAGGCAACTTACTCTTTCGCTTGGAATTCGCGGACTCTTTTGATAATGGTTGGATCATTTTGATTGTGTACGAAGAGGCAAAAAGCCGTTGGAAGTTGATGGCAAGCGGGGCCAGCGGTATTAAATACACATTTTTTTTGTTCTGTTTTTATGCGTACGTCTCTCTCTCTTCTCCCAGGTGTAAAGCCACCTGTACAGTGATGGTAGACTAGTAGTATCCTCCGTGTCCTAAGCCTCTAAGAATGCTGTGCAAGGGAGGATGTGTGAATTTGATGCGCCTCAAAAGCCCCCCCTTTAACCCCTAGGGAGACTTCCAAAGGCCTCGACTCCTCCCAATGTCTACACCATCATTTTAATATTATATTCGTGGCCGATCTATCGCAATCTTAGATGACTGGAGTTGGGACTAGCTTTAGCGAAGATCTGCACTCAAAGAAACTGACCTCTCAATAAGCTTTATGACACCCGGAATGTCTTAAATCGAGAACTGAGAATGCACATCAGACCCGCAGAAACGGTGATGGGAATGTCACATTTTGTCTGGCTAACGTCTCGTCTAACAAGCCGCAATGACTATGCATAAGTGGTGACACTGATGGAAACCAATTTTTGCAATCTCGGCCTAACTCAGTAATGACCAATCACATTACTCCTGTGACAAGTTCCCGGTACGAGGCATGGGCCAAACCCAGTTAAAGATAAGAACGTACAGGTTAAAACGGTCGGAAATGTATAAATGTAGTTCCGTAATGTATAACTAAAGAGGGAAAAGTTCTCCTTTCTGGTTATCCTGATGTGGTGCCAAGGTTTCATACAACTCAGGGACCCAATCTTTATACGCCGGGATTCTCCACCACCTCACTTAGGATTTTGTACATGAGCAACCTTGTTTGGACTAGAGCAACCCCGTCTGTACACGGAGAATCACGTCCTAACAATTCATTAATTTTATTATAAAAAGATTTAATTCGATTATTAATAGCTAGATTAGAAGGTTGGAGAGTAGTAGCCTAACTAATATAAAGAAAGTACTTCTGGCTTTACTCTAACGTATTTAGTTTTTAATGAAAACTAAAGTTATTGCATTACTTAAGGTACTACTTGCAGTCTCGTTAGTAGTACTATTACATACGTTGGAGGTATCTTTTTTAGTAGTAATTACTTTATATCTAGTTATAGGAAGTAGGGGTAATTCTTAGATAGAATAGTGAGATATAATGTTAAGAATTGCATTATTACAGTAATAATTTTAGACTTAATTGTATTAGTCGCTAGAGCGATTAAAGCTCTATATAGGCATTTCTGGACTGAATGGGCATCTTTATCTAATGGTGAGATCAGTGGCTCCTCAAATGTCTTGCTAGCTAGTTGTCGCTTGATATTGGTTACAGTTTGTTCTCAGGACTAAGTCTTTCTGACTTGATCTTTGCGTTTTCGGCGTAGGCATACCCTCTCGCTTTGGATATCCTTAGAAATCTTCCTTCTTGTTGAACTTCGACGATAAATCTCTTCTTCAAGTACCCGCCCAGCCATGGCACATCAACACTCATCCATCGCTGGGTTGCTGTCCAACGCTTATCAAACAGGCGAGTCCTATAAATCCAACGAAAGTTTTCTAGCATATCATGGAATGACATCCAAAATGTGCCGTCATCTCTGAATTTGTGCCGGAGCTTCTTCATCAAACAGGGGGTCCACTCCTCAGAGCCGTCAGACCACGCGCCACCCCATTCTCCATGATCGTTGAGACTCTTTCCCCCCCCAAGGATTGCTGCCAGATTAGTAAAGGAGCTACTGCGCTGATGAAGTTACCTACCGGATCTTAGCCAGTGACACCGTATTTCCGAGTTCGTCCTCTGTCTGGAAAGCATGGAGAATGGAATAGTCATGCCTTAAGATGAGGCCATTCCTGTACTTATTGTCTTGGCTACCTGTAGATAGACTGAAGAGAAAATCGGTTCCTTGCGCAGTACCCTGTCACCCTGGATTACAGTAGTAACGCCACCAGTAACGTCCTCAACTACTATACCAGCCCATCCGTAATCTAGTGCTGCATAGCCCCCGTAGATCTTAGCGAACTAAAGAGAGTCAGCTTTAGGTCAAGGATAATATCTATAAGGCTATTTACAGCTTTCTCCAGCAGCAGTAGCCAGGTCTCGTTGGCGCCTCTGCACTTTGAGAAGAAGAGAGCCTCAGAGCCCGTCTACTTTTGCTTCTTATAGAGCCTAGCCCTCTTACCTATACCATCGTACACATCTTAGTTAAAATCCTCTTCAGTGAAATATAGATTGTCATCTACCACAGTTGAAATCCACCCCCCGTCTCAATAAAAAAACAAACCCATCAACGCCACAATCCTCATCACAAGCGACACAAATGTTTTCAATTAGTTACTTCCAAAGGCTGACAGATGCCAGTACTGCAAGCCACCAACAGTTCCTGCTGGTTCCTTGTTTGATATCCGAGATAAAGTCATTAGTAACAAATTCTAGTTTCTCAAAGATCCAGGGTTTACAGTGAACCAAGCCTAGCTTTGCGCTTTGTTCCTCGTCATCATCATCACAGGCTCTTTCAATGCCGAATAGACAATTGTAGTCATAACCGGTGAAATCTTTGTCAATGTTAAATTCTGGGTCACTGAATTTGTTGTTAGTTCGCTCACACTCTTTGATAAGAGCCCAAACATCAGATCGACATTGTTGGGCAGATTCTTCGTAACTCAAGGCTTTAGACGTAGGAGAAGGCAATTCGCTGTCTGCAAGTGACTCATAAAGTATGGAAGGTAATACAGAAATGACTTTGCGTGGAGCTTGGGAATGATAATCGGACCAAAATTTAGAAACAAGACTCTGAGGGCTAATAGGTTCTACCTCTAACTGTTCGCTGTTATGTGGAACAGGGAGAGAGATAACTGGGGTTTTCATGCTATTGCTAGGCATGCTTATATCATTCAGTTGAAAGGGGGAAAATATAGAGGGTTTAAGAGATAAATAGCTTATGGCAATAGTAATTAGGATTTAAAAAGCATGAAGCCCTGTGCCTAGTACTGGGAAGATAGGGTCAATGGAATTATATTGTAGTTACATTAGCTACTAGTTAAAAACCCAGGGAAGTATTAAGGGCAGAAGTGAGAGGCAATAACTGGACAATTTTCTAAAATCAGCATTCCGTTAATAGCATCTAAGTACTGTTTTCTGTATGCAAGTACTTGTTCTGCCGCTTAGGACTGCCTGGGCATCTCTATTTATTCAATTAGCCCCCACCAGAAAACTGTATTTACATTACGCCAGAATGGATGGACCATGAGAAACACCCTAGCCATCAGCCCAAGGTCTGGTAAGCATTGACAAAGGGAAGGGAGCAGTAACCTAATAGCGTTGGTAAGGCATTGTTAAGCGCCTTATGTAGCCCGAGGAGTCTCCTAAGTATATATAGATATAAGGCTAATATGTTCTTAGATTTAGCTATTTTATAATACTATAACTATTCAACTAAATAATAGGAATTATTTGTTTTTTCTATTTTTAGTGAATCTTGGTGAGGTGGTTAAAAAAAAAATTAGAAGTTTATAAGTTATCCCTTTGAGCGGTACAGCCCTTCAGCGGGGTCACGACAGGGGTGTAGGACCAATCAAAATGAATAAAACTAACGGTACTTCTCACTATATACTAATTTGTATGATGGTAGAAGTCCCAGCAGTTTTGACTGTTACAAAGAGCTACCTCACAGACTCGGCAGCCGTACCAGGTCTGCCTACCTGAGCCTCCTCGATGCCGACTTCGTGTATTAGCTGTTATCGGCTGTAAGAG
>JAEKIX010000090.1:0-29527 GCA_018886245.1 Fusarium brachygibbosum | reverse complement strand
AGCTCTTCGAAAAAGAAGAGCCGAACTGGATTACGCTGAAACCGAGCGTGGAATCAGACTGGAATGCATGCCTGCAGACGCTCAAGGGCCATAACAATTCAGTGACCTCGGTGGCCTTCTCAGCGGATGGCCAGTGGGTTGCATCGGGCTCGAATGATAAGACGGTCAAGATATGGGATGTGGCAACGGATACGTGCGTGCAGACGCTCAGGGTTGGCCGGGTGATTAACTATCTTTTATTCGATCCGAGGACAAACTCTCTTCTCTCTACCGATATTGGACTTCTGAATCTGGATCTCCCGGTTCTACCGCCTGCCATCAATAATGGGTCGACTGACGCAAATTTACAGAGTGTTCGCCACTCTGGCTGGGGTGTAAGCACCGACAGTGTATGGATTACAAAAGATGGGAAGGGGATGCTTTGGCTACCTCCCGAGTATCGAGTGATGAAATCGGCTGTGGTGGGATCAACGGTCGCTATCGGCTGCCGTTCAGGTCGTGTACTGGTGATGAAGTTCTCTTAGAGTGGAGGCGGGCATAATTTTCTCTTTGGCTATCCACAAGTCAGCAACTCTATACCCTGTGTTGGAGGCGCTAGTCAAAGCCATTGGGTTAGCTAAAATTGGCATTTCGAATTTCGCGGTCAGTAAGCTAGCCAATTTGGCTCTTAGTGCATTTCCCCCTGTCCAACCAGAATTTAACGGTCACACGCTAACGCTTTTCGATTTTTGCGGTCACTTTACTAACCTAATCAGGATTTAACGGTCAGTTCAGGGGAATCTCATTTTCTAATACCATCCTACGAAAACATACCGTACCCACCACGACCCATCATACCCACAATGCCGGGAACACCCAAGAAACGCGGGCGACCCCGAAAATACGGCACGCCAAAGGACAAGGCTAAGCATGATGTCGTGGCCAAGCGCGCTCGAAGACGGCTTCAGAAGCAAACAACGCACGACAGCATCAGATTTCAAATCTACGTTTCTTCACAGACAGAAGCATCGCCGGTTACACCCTCACAGGGCATCGAGTCGTATGAAACAAGTCTTTTGGGTGATCCCCCAGAGGCAGATAGCACGTTAAATCGCGCCGAGTCACCCACTTTGTCAATTGACGCGGTCGTAGCCAGAGGTGAACAGTCTCAACAATCGATAGAGGGGAACGTCTCGGCGTCACCGTGCCTACAGCTTCTTGTGAACATGTCGGGACCGCATGTGGCAAGAGCATCGTTCTCAACTTCACAGGAAGGCTCAGCAGAGATTTCATTGTCCTCAAGCCCTGACAGGATCCCTAGTGATCCTACGAGTCACGCTGCCGGAGACGATGACATATGTATAGAAGCAGACTGCGAGCCATGTCATATCAGTAACGTATCAAGTTCCTGCGAAGATGAATACGCAGCAGATTTGTTACATGAGAACGGACGCGTTATGACAAGTCCATACATAGTATTTGAAGACGACCTGGGTAGGCCGCGAAATGATGGGAACACAAGACAACATGAAGAAGAAGCTGCAGAAGAAGCTGCAGAAGAAGCTGCAGAAGCAGCAACGTCTGATCTCGAATCTCAGCCTGAGCATGCCTGGGAACCTGATTCCAGTTCTGAGTCGGACGTCTCAGATATGCGAAGCGAGGTGGAGATCGACGATGAAGACGAACGCATCAGCGTCTCGGTGGAATCAGATGTCCACTCAGCCAAGTATTTTTTGGAAAGAAACTGGGCATACACTTGTGACTGCGAGGAGGAGGCAGAAGAAAACGGAATAGAACACACCAACAACAACGAGCCGCAAGTATATGGCCTACTGGATATGGTCGACTACTGGCGGGGCCTTGCAGTACCAGACTCAATCGGTCGTGCCTCACCTCATGCTGAAGTAGGTGAAAGCGACGATGCTCAGCTAGACTGGTCCTCGGTCTTGAGCGGTGGAGACAATCGTCCAAAATTAGATATTCAAATGTCGCAGAGAAGCTCCCCTGACATCCAGCGCACTTGGGATGTGGATAGTATCATTTCCTGGGCTACTTGCTTGTCCGTCAATCGTGGGTTATACATATCGTATCATTCACCGCCTACCAGGAATTTGGCAAGCAACATGCATGTTTTCCATCAGGGAACGCCCTTGCATATTATCTCTCACCTCCGACTGGGCAGCGGACGGCAGTCGCCTCAGTTCGGAGTTTATGTCTTCTTTCCTAGGATCTCTCACGTCTGTCGAACGACCACATATCTGACCAAAAATGAAAGGCGGATGTGGATCAACGAACTCCTTCTACCCGCCATCCGCCATTACTGCCCGCCTGACGTGGTTCAACACCATCCTAGTCCTACAGTCCAAAATCAACTCTACTAGAGTTGATTTTATAGACCCACTTTAAACCTAGTAGGGTTGATTATTGCCAGGGTGTAGAGTTGATTTGACAGTATTCCATATATAGGAATAGTAGTGCTGATCAGAACAGGGGCTTGTCGTGGAACGCTTGGCCCACGGTGTTAACCAAGATTTTTACTTTTCTGGAAAAAAAAAAAAGAAAAATAGAAAAAAAGAAGGGAACAACGTTACCTCATCGAGCCCCGACAACAGAAGGCGGTTTTGTTTAGCAATTTTTATTTGTGGGATTACTTTCATACCATTGCTCTCTCTACATTAAAATGATATTGTTCATTCAACATGGACCAGCGCTATTCCTCCAAGTCAGTTGATGAATCAACTCAGCAGGACGGGCCTTGCTCTGTGGCCTTTTGCCGTGGCCATACATTCGGTCCATCAGCTCGAAATGCTGCTACAACACCTGAACGGGCTCCTGACTAAGCCGCTTTCGACCTACCTAATCTACGCAGTTGTGGTGGTAATTTAACAGATTACTACAAATCTGGTCCGTGCACAGTATCCGTGTACGCGTTATGCTTTTGTATTTTGTTAAATTACTGTATAATACGCGCTTGATATAATCAACAATTGCTGAAATACATACGAATGTCTCTATTATCCATTTCAAGCGCATATCAGTGTTCTTCATGGCCTAGTACTATTAGGTAAGCATCAACTCCAGTCGCTGCTCGGAAGTACGGTTAATAGTGTCAGGACATAGTAGCTAACTTACTATTTGCAAGTAGTATAAAACGCAAGCATGGCTGCTGCCACACAAAGCGTCAAGCTCGCTGTCCTGATCGATGCGGACAATACCAGCCCTAACGCCGTGGGCTTTATACTGGCAGAGATTGCCAAATTTGGCACCGCTTCTGTAAAGCGCGCCTATGGTGATTGGACTAGTCCTGGCTTAAACAGATGGAAAACACGTCTCCTCGAGAACTCGATACATCCGATGCAGCAGTTTGCATATACTACTGGAAAAATTTCAACAGATTCTGCCATGATAATCGACGCCATGGATCTTCTGTACTCCAAAACCTTCGACGGCTACTGCATTGTCTCCAGTGATAGCGACTTTACTCGGCTCGCTTCACGGATTCTCGAATCTGGTCTCGTTGTTTATGGTTGTGGGGAGCGCAAAACTCCCAAACCATTTGTCACAGCTTGCGATAAGTTCATTCACGTCGAGAACATTGTGCCAGACGCTGAATCAGTAGGACTAGTTGGCTTAGTAGGGCAATCTAGCGCAGCTGGGCCACGTGCGTCCTCCAGCCTCTTTCCGGTCCACGCGCCGCTGGTGAAGCGGAAAAGAGTGGAGGGTGAGGTCGACCAGCAGTTGGTGACCGACAGCTTGGCCGTCGGTGCTTCGATAGTTGAAGGTCGGGGGGTTGACAACCAGGTGGTTGATCTGCTACGGGATGCCGTAAAAGTATCATCAGACGAAGATGATTGGGCCGTTCTTTCAAAAGTTGGTGATCTCATGACAAGTTGGCGTCCGGATTTTGACTCTCGCACTTACGGATTCAACAAGCTCACGGAGCTGATGGCATCCATCTCTCTCTTCGAAATTTCCCACCGTAGCCCTGCGCCTGGAAAACCACTGCTGTCATATGCACGGTGCATCGTTAACTAACATCTATCCCACTCTTAAAATCACGGACTGATCTGGTTGTCCGCTTAGTCCCACATATCATGCAGTTAGTACTCAGTAGGAATAGAGACACGATAGTTCTTTGGAGTTATACGGTAGAAGCCTTGTGGCTGTTGATTATGATGTATCTTAGCTATTTACTCTCAGCTGCCGACCACCTGAAGATTCCGGTCATAGCCAGGTCACCGGTGTTATTTAGCGTCAAGGCCTGCAGAACCCCAGCAATCGGCTGCCAAGTCTTGTCCGCAACTCAATCCATATTGGATGTCTACCTAAGGACCCTGGGAACCAATTCAGTGAAATTGACTGGATGAAAAATATTCGTGGATATCGCAATTGACTACAATCCACAAGACTGCTTAGGCATCAAGGTTTTTAGCTTGCGGAATACAAAGGTGTCGGCATGGAGTGCGTTTATTCCTGCAATTCAGCACGGTGTCAAGGAGTATAATAGTTTTATTCTCAGTGTGATCCCTTCATCCGAGTGGGTGAACCGGTTATAGCAAATCATGTTGAGTATAACGACCGAGACTGACTCTGGTGAACTAGCTATGGCAAGCGTCTTGACACAACACAACATTAATAACTCGAGACAAAACCGTGCCGTACGCTATCTATTACTTTGCATAATGGGCGTGTGATCGTTATAGCAGTGATACTCCAGTCGGCATTCAGTATGAAGATATATATGGGACCTAGAGCAGGGAAGAAACTTAACCGAGAACATACGCATATCCAATGAGACAAATGAGAGAATCAGGGGTCGTGGCAGATGCTATTGATTGCCGACTTGATTCTCTGATCAATCTGTCAGGGAGGGGTTGGTTCAATCCCTTCCTTTTCTTGACACGAAGAATAATACTGTGATAAAGAAATATGGGGTCCATTCCGCAACCAACTGAACGCGAGAATACCCCACTTCAGGGCGGTATTCAACCAATCGTAGACTACGACTTGATGACATAAGGATAAGTGCGCACACGACATTGCAAGACTCGCGGTTTATTCCTCAAAGGCAACCGGGTTTAGGCTCAGCTCGTAACGCGACATCGCAAATTTATTATACTGAACACAAGCAATCATATCTTCACCGTTCCATTATCTCTCCTTCTTTTTCTTCAACCGTTCATCACGCGACTCGTTCTTTGCTTTTAGAAACCCCTCCTTCTCTCCAATCCCGACGCGGGCATACTCAACCACATCAAAACGCCACAATGAGCAATCGAAAGCGATCGCGCCCCCTCACGGAGGACAATCTTGCAGAGTGTCCTTTTAAGATTTCTTACGTGTCTGAACCATCACGCACACATCAGGAACGTCATAATAACAAGAAGCGAAAGCGCGACAGTCAAGATAACAATAAAGGAGTTCGGATTCAAATCTCTCCCTTCTCTCCCGCAGGCAGTTTCAAAACCCACGACACCATGGACCTGTATTATACAGTCGAACCTGGAAAGCGATGGCAAGATTTGACGCGCTACAACAGCTTCGTCCGTAAGCATCCGATGAATCCCGGCGTCTTCCAAAATGTGAGGGGCTTATAATTAATTCATGGCAGTTAATAGCATCAAGTACTACAGCGAGGGCTTCGTCTATGTCGCCAACGAGTCAACCGTCAAGCACCAAAAGGACACAAATGATGGCAAAGGTGATTGCAAAGAGTCTAATGATAAGTGGGTTGCGCGCATCCTTGAGATTCGCGCTTCCGATGAGAACCATGTCTATGCACGTGTTTATTGGATGTACTGGCCCGAAGAACTGCCCCTTGGCACCATCGACCGCAAGATGAGAGTCCAAGGCCGCCAGCCGTATCATGGTACTGACGAACTGATCGCTTCCAACCACAGTAGGTTCTAAAATACTTAGCAATATCGTCCTGCAACGTAACTAACCGGTTACTTCAGTGGACATCATCAACGTTGTCAGTGTAACAGCACCCGCAACTGTCAGCCAATGGATTGAGTCAGATGATGAGGAAATTCAAACCGCGCTTTATTGGCGCCAAGCATACGATTGCGTTACATCACAACTTTCGGCATGTTGCGCGATATCTCCCCTTACCTTCGCGTTCACTGACATTTGCACAGCCCGTCAGGATAATATGCAAATGTGAAACTCCGACGAACCCCGATAAGACGCTCATAGAATGCCCGAGTGCGGAGCGTGGGCAGTGGATGCATCACGAGTGTTTGACTCATGATGTTCTCATGCAAGTTTATGAACGACTAGGCACCGATAAGCCTCATCGAACCGAGGGAGCGGTTTTGAATGAGGAAAAGGCCGAAGAAGCTTTCCATCCTCTATCACCAACTGATGCCGAGGAGAAAGAGGTCCAGCCCACGATCGATGTCAGCTCTAGAGGGACTCAAGGTAATGTACACGTCAAGGAGGTACGAGAAGCAGCTCTAGAGACCGACAGCTCAACGCCTAAACCAACGCCGTCGAAATCTATCACTGCCACATCATCCGAGGAATTAGTCAAAAATAGCCGCAAGAAGAAGACTAGAGATTATAAGCCGTACGCAGGACTCTATGAGGCTGACTTCAATATGCAAGAGGGCCCTGCAGCATGGGAGATTCATGACTTACGCGAAAACGTAACGGGTGGCGAGAAGTCATGGACGGAGAAGGCCTACTGCCTGATATGCGGCAATGATATCGAATAAGTGACTATTCAAGTAACGGACCACATAAATACACCTATCCGTTCAAGTGAGCAGACTCATCGAGCTTTCGCTGGTGAAAGTTGGGATTGCGTAGGCTAGCTGTTTGGCTATCTAGGCTCTACCTACTCATGTATGCACGATGGGAACGGGGCCCGTTCTGAATTCTGAGCCAATCACATGCACTAGAATCGACAAGGTTCGCGCCACCCCAGAACGGGGCCCGTTCTGCCTTAGAGGGGTCCGTGCCACCCATGCCAAATCCATTGAATCCTGTGTCCCACTTCTCCCTCTTGCATTTCCCACCTGGCCCGTAAAGAACTCCACATAAACAACCCCATCTAAACAACTTCATATAAACAACGAACCTATACTATGACCGGAATCCATCAAGAAATCTCACTCAGTCTGGATCAACACTCTTGGCTAGAGAAGCTCCACCTTCACTTTAATTTACCAGAGCCAGCCATTATCTGCACGCTATATGGCTACGCGCTTGCGACTGACGGTGACCGCATTGGGAGGCAACTGGGCGAGAAATATTAAATCTCCAAAGCAGCTTGCCAGAAACTGAACTCCTTAGTAAACTCGCTGAAGCTTCCTAGCCCCAACAAACTCCCCAGGCGATAAGACGGCTCTGCGCCATATCCCTATCTACAAATCCAGGATAGTAAGGCATATAGATATTATAGTCTTTGTTCTATAAACTCAGAGGTCTTATTAAAGTATATTAAGGCACTGTATAAACCAGAACTTACTATTATAAGGAGCGGAGGAAAATATTCGCTATAAGATTATATCCATCATAATCTCTCTCTATAGAGCTGGACAGTTAATAACGTTAAGAGAGCTTAGATCGTTATAGAACCCATTTATATAGGAGCTACTGAGAGTCAGTCTACAGATAGACTACTATAGCTAGCGCCGGATTCTATACGGTATCTTACTAATTAACTACTGGATAAAGAATAGAAGCGCCTAGGTCTATACTCTTCTGCTATTAAAGTACCTATAAGAGGGGTTAATATATTGTTATAGGTAATACTGATAAACTGGATGCGCTAGATAGGTTAGGAGTCAATTTTTAAATATACCGACTGCCCGATATTTATATCCTTTTAGCCTTACCTAAGATAATACCGCTAGAGACTGTAAACTATCTGGGGATATATAAAGGGAATTGATACCCGCGCATGACACTTTTACTACCCGCGCATGACCTTATCCGCGCATGACTTTTAGAGCATTTCAATTGGCCAAGCCCCTCTTTTGTTAAGGCATAAAGACCCTTCTTCTTTTCCCTCTTGTTACTCCTACTAGTAGACTTGAGCTAGCTAATTAGTACAATTCCTCCATTACCTATCTCCTCCCTCTTTACCTAACCACCGACAAAGCTAACGCCAGAATATCGTTAAATATCTGTTTATTAACTAATGCTTTGGCATCAAGATGGTCTATATGCGTAGCCAAAGACGTGATTTTGAGTCAGAGTTAAGCTATTCGCAAGATCTGCCTCGAAAACGCGCTAGACGCGGCTCCCAACGCGTCCAATTAAGCCGACAGCATGACTTTCGACCGCCCCTTCTAACCAACCAACAACCCTCCCATCGCCCGCATCCTATTACTCGAACAACCCGACCAGTATCTACTAGTAGCAGTGCGCCTAGTATTAGCCAGTTCTATGGCATTGGGGATACTGACGCGCTGGATAATATCTTTGCTGCAATCCCTGATCGATTCTCAACTGTACCATCGCCTCGTCGTTCCGGACCCGAGTCATCATTCGAGCTCCAATCTAATCACGCAATAACTCTCCGCAATGACTTTCCTCGTGGAACACGTCGATATGATATTTGTCGAGTACCTATTCCTGGACCAGAAACTGATCCCTTCCAAGGCTCTCCTTCTAGCTCGCCGGAAGCAATGCCGCCACCGACAGCAACTAAGGAAGAGTTCCAATATGCCTTAAGGCTAGTCCGACAGGTTGTTGGCGAAGAGAGACGACTGACAATGGAATGCCTTCAAGCATTCAATAATGTACGCGATTGGCGGGATAGATGGGGCTGGTCACCTTTAAATACCGATGGATATAGCTCGCCACCACCACCATACTCTCCCCGCGAAAGTCAGCATTCCCATTCCCCTGGTCTATCTTCACCTATTCTAATCGAATCCTCCCCTTCTCAGCGGTCCGAATCTCCACCTCTCAACATTATACCGAATCCCCCGATCCCAGGCGACCCAGCCCCTACAGAGAACGCTCTTTATAAGAGCGTTCAACTCTTCGCAAAGGAGCATGGCTTTGGTATAGCGAAGCATAATAAGTACTCTTACAAGGGACGGGTGATACGGTATTCTATTCGATGTGATCGATATGGGGAACCTTGACCAAGTGAAAGCTCTGGCCTCCGTCAGAGGAAGTCACGAAAGTGTGGGTGCAAGTGGGTAGTTATTACAGAGGCTCTTGAGGAGTGTAAATGGTTTCTCCGTCAGCATAAGGATATAGAACATCACACCCACAATCATCCTCCAAGCGAAACCCCATCAGCTCATCCATCTCATCGCCGCCTTACTTCCCCAGTCAAGGCAACTATTGAATCCACTAGCCGACGAGTTGGGATTCGAGCGCGAGATGTACGGGCTATTGTTGAAGAACAACATCCTGAGTCAACACTTATACAACGGGATATCTATAATGCTAGGGCTTTAGTGACCCGGGAGAAGCTTGCAGGCTATTCACCTACTGCTGCCTTGCTTAAGCATTTTGACGAGGAAGGGATTCCTTATATTGTGAAGTGGGCACCAGATGAGCCTAACCGCCTTCTAGGCCTTGTCTGGACATTCCCCTACTGTATCCGGATGTGGAAGCGGTTCCCAGAGGTAATCAGCTTCGACAATACATATAATACCAACCGCTTTAAGCTCCCACTCTTCCAAGTAACCGGGCAGACCTGTCTTGGCACAGTATTTAATGCTGCCTTTGGTCTTATTGATAACGAGCGACGAGAGGGATTCCAGTTTCTTGCTAAAAGCGTTTTCACTCTTCTATCAGAGCACTCAATGCGACAACCAGCTATCATCATCACGGACTTTGACGACTCAATGAAGGCTGCCTTGAACCACCAATTTCCCGAGGTCCAGCAACAGCTCTGTATTCACCACATCAACTCGAACGTTCTTCTTCGGTCAAAGCAGAAATGGGTTAATAACCCAGAGATTAGCAGTAGCCCGGATACTAGTGAAGTAGATGAACCTACTGAACCCCAAGCTGCTCTAACTCTGCATGATCGCGCACTTATCTCAGCTGAATCCTCCTCTGAAGTTCCTCATACCTATCAGGGTGTTCTCCAGATGTGGAAGCAGGTTCTCTTTGCAGAGACCGAAGAAGTACATAAGAAAGCATGGATTGCTCTCTGTAAAGAGTTTAATGATCAACACCCTATTCTACGGTATCTTTTCAATACTTACATGCCAGTCCGTGCTCAATGGGCACGTTGCTTTATTCGTAAATACCCAAACTATGGCATCCGTGTGACCTCAGGTACAGAGGCAAGCAACAACAACATCAAGAGCTACCTCTTAAATGGGATGAGCCATCTTCACAAGCTGGTGGAAGCAATGCAGGACATGCTACATGATCAAGAGCGTGACTTTAAAGATGCTTGTGGGAACGATGAGGTTCTTCGAGATCGTGAGTTCCTTGGGTCAAGCTCTGACTACTTAGGCGAGCTCCGGTCCGTTGCATCATCAAAGTGTTTAAAGCTTATCAACAGCCAATACCGACAAGCACGTAAGGCACTGCCTACTGGAAAGAATCTTAATCCTAGGCCGCTTGACCCATGTACAGATGAGTGTTCTATCTCAACCGAGCTCGGTATACCATGCTGCCATACAATTCACTGATGTGTATGCTCTACAACAGCTTTTACAAAGTGGGATATTCACCCTCGCTGGCGACTCCGTGAGACATCATCTCAAGATCCATATCGTAGGATCCTTGATCCAAAGATTGCTACATCTCTCAGAGGGCGGCCTAAGAATACTAAGCAGGGAGTGCCAGCAGAGCTTATGCCCTTTGCAGTATCTCAGGAAAGCAGTCGCGACTCAGCATCTCAGCTACAAGCATCTCAATCCCAGGCACCTCCATTACAGAAAAGGAAACGTGGCCGCCCACCTGGAAGCCGAAATAAGTCAACTCTAGCACAGGAGAGTGAGAGCCAAGAGACTATCGCTAGTCAAGGTATCACAAGGAGTCAGACAATTTACGTTGGGACTGGAAGAACTACAGGCGTTTATGCAAGTGGCCAGAGAGTGCAAGCAAGTGTACGAAGAAGGAGGAGTCAATGGGAGCTCTTATAGATTAGGAACTATTATATAGTATATTAATATACTTCTTTTAATAAGCTAGTAAATACTCTATATAAAATAAACTAAAAGATCAATTTAAATATATTTTATTTAACTAGACTTAGTAAAAAGAGATTTTAAGAGATTTAGTAGTACTGTTAGGTAGTTTTGTTCCCTGGAGGGATTGTAGAAGTACTAGTGGGGTATGCTCTTTTAAACCAATTAAAGTGTTTAAAAAGTCATGCGCGGATAAGGTCATGCGCGGGTAGTAAAAGTGTCATGCGCGGGTATCAATTCCCTTATTATTCTAGCCCACATCGCATCCCCACCAATTCCACATAATCACTCCACCCCCCACAGA
Source organism: Fusarium brachygibbosum (assembly GCA_018886245.1). Classification (NCBI taxonomy): domain Eukaryota; kingdom Fungi; phylum Ascomycota; class Sordariomycetes; order Hypocreales; family Nectriaceae; genus Fusarium; species Fusarium brachygibbosum. The sequence continues at coordinate 18,124 of JAEKIX010000090.1, read as the reverse complement.
TACATACACCTTCCTGGAGATATACCTACGCCTAGTTTTTCTCCTCTTATTTGGTATAAGACTTTTCATGTTGAAAGAATGTGTTTTGTCAAACTAACTAGCGTCATGGAAGAAGACATCACTTCCAGTCGAGAGGGCTCAAGAAGCTGCGTCTGTAACTTTAAGCTTTTACTGAACAACGGGGATCTCAATAATTGAGTACCAGTACACCAAGTTCCGAAGGCTTGGTATTGCCGTTGGATACTAGAGAAAGGCGTCCATGATCCCTTTCACCCATTCGTCGTACTGGGGTGGATTTTTGACATTCCATAGGCCCCAAAATAACTTCTCATGTGTACCATGCGGTAGTTTCTTGAGAAGGTTCTTCACAGCAGGCGAGGGTGGATGTCGGTTCACCTGCAAATTCCAAGTTTTGTACTGCGGGCTCTCGCTGACGACCGATCCAGCGTCGATGCGAAAGTCCCCTCGGGGATCCCGCCATACTTCCCCTATCTTCTCGCGTGTGAGCTTTTGTTGGAATTTCTGCCAAATGGATTGTCCATTCTTATTGATGATGTCCTCCATCATCTTCTTCGGGATACGGATTTCTCGGTCTAGCTCGGGAGGACTTTCATCGGCTGAACCTTCGTCGTCACTTGGTGGCTCATCTGGGCCATCTGGCCCACCAGGTCCCCCAGTACCCGGTGTAGACTGGGAGCTAGGGAAAGCAGATGCCTGTTGGGAAGAGCCTTGAGGGTTGTTAGGGGGGCGGGAAAACTGGGAGAGTGGAAGATATGTCAACACCAGGAAGCTCTCTGCAATCGGAGTGGAATGAAGGGATTCTGAGAACCTACTACATAATACACCGTCCCACCCACTATAGTGATGCCGGCAATAGCCGCAATAACAATAACCGGCTTTGATTTGAGCTTTGAGTTGACCTTTGGCACAGCCTGACCAACAGTGTTTTTCAAAAAGGTCCAATAGCCTGCGAGACCTGCAGCGGCTCCATTTATGACTTTTTGAGTTGTCGAATTATCAGAAGAGTTCCTACCCGAAGGATCATTCGCTGCAGGCTGGGGATCGATGATAGTCACTGCTGGGGCTTCACGTTGAATGCGCTCCAGTTCTTCGATTGGGAGCTCAGCCGGCCGAAAGGGAACTGCATATTTGAGAACATCTTGAATGCCCTCGGACTTGCTCAGCTCGATAAGACCTATGCTCCCTGCCACCGTTAGGCACACCTGTGGGAGGGGTAGCAATGTCTGCATCTTGAATTTGAAGACTTAACCTCCGTTCTTATTCCGATGCCTTTCAAAGGGAAGCTGAGTGAAAGCGGGTGCATAGAAAAGGCCTAAGTTAGATACGAGGTCAAGTTAGGCTTGTCGCGGGGTAATTTGCTATTATCTCACTGGCTATAGGATTGAGGCCCGCACTGAGTAATCATTGGTAATACCCATCCACAACCCCTCTTTCGCCACGCAAAATAAAAAAGCTCCACCAAAAATTAACAACTAACGAATAGGACATGCGAATCGGGCTCCCCCCAGGCTTTAGGGGTCTTAGTGGAATTCGCGCTGGCAGTCAATAGAGGCATTGTGTCAGAAACCAGAAGGCCTAGTCCTACACACATACACACACACAAGTCTATTACGCCCGGTAGGCCATTGCCCAGAGGGCTCTATGAGTTAAAAATACATACATCTCGCTAGTTGTTGCCTACTGTACCAATTACCCCATATATCAGGTCCTGATACACGGTTTGATGGTGTTGACAGCAAGATCCTCGGCTGAAAGAGTGGATAGTAAGCAGAAGGTGCCAGAGGCTGTAGAGAACGTGAAGGGATCCTTTCTAACATCGAGTTCTGCAAGGTTCTGGGGTTCGCTCTGGCCACAGCGTCATAAAGACAGCCAACTAGCGCCAGAATTAATTGACAAGACTAAAAGACTCTTATACAAGAATCAGAAGAAGAAGAAGAAGCAGTGGGTTGCGTTGGATATTCTATAATGAGCCAACCCTGGACTATCTATAAGAGGGACATTAAGGCTCCGCGATCTTAGATAGAGTCTATAGGTAATTAAACGAACTGTCGCTTTATGAGGCTGTATTGCACTGTTTGCTCTTCTAGTATCATCTGTGCGATGTTAGACTGACGTTGTCCCAATATTCAATAATTGGACCGTTTTAGTCGAGCTCTTACCAATTTATGCTTCCCCATTGAGTTATATTTCAGGTCCGAGAGGGCCATCCGGTAGTGTTAGTAAATAGTAGTCAGTCCTTTCTTTGCAGGAATTCTTGATAGGGGTCTCTACCCATATACGAATCTCTCGCTCCTCTGGAAAAAGGATTTAGAGCCAGGTATACTCAGAATGAGTCAAACATTCCTGTTTAAAATGAACATATAGATCGATTGCTCTTTGTTGAAGGTCTCTCTTCGAAGTAATCATCGTAACACCCCCCCGCCCCTGCCACCAGTCTTATCACTTCCCCGCGATTCTTGTTTCCTCTTCTCTCATAGAACAGCCCACCAGAGCATACATCGGTGAGATAAGACAAGCCTGTGCAAGTCCCCAACCAACCAGGTAAATCTGTCTAACCTTTTACAACTGGCCCCTCCACATTGATTCACAGAATCACCAATCAGTGGATTAGGCTGCAATAGGTGTGTTGCTGCCTTATCCCTGGTGGGCCTCCCGCATTTGTTGGGGTCCTTTCTTGCTCTCCTACTCATTTACTCATTTCTAATTCTCAGCTACGACCCAATCTCCTCGGTGATGAATAAAACTTTTGATCTCATCATGTCTACCTGTGGAACATGCTGGAGACAGTTTCCGGCCGGCTGGCAATCGCGCCGGCAGCATATGAACGCCACTGGCCACGAGGCTCCTGAATTTGAGTGTGAAACGTGCGATCGCTACTTCGGTAGCCGGAAGGCAGTTGAACAGCACATGAACGATTTAGATCACTGGGACAAATCCTCGGAATCGGAGAGTATCGTCTATGAGTGTGATCATTGTGACGACGAGTTTGATGACGAAGATGAGCTACACAACCATGAAGCTCAGGACCATTTCTATTGTGTTTCCTGCGATCGTCCATTCCAGGACTGGCATAGTATCAGCCAGGTGTGTCACCTTGTTGGCATGTTTTATCATACCGTTCAACTTACATTCCAAAGCACCTACGCGGCAAAGCTCATCGCACCACTACCGTCCATTGTCCTTTTTGCAAGGACTTGCAAGGAACTGCCACCGGACTGGCCCATCACCTCGAGAGGGGATGTTGCTCTAAAGCTCCTCTCAACCGTGATAAACTCTATGCGGCCATCCGTCAGCGCGACCCGGGCGGTATTATTTCCAACAAGTTACTTACTTAGACTGGTACTGTAACCTATGCTGCCACAGAAAAAGCATGGAATGACCAGGCCGAGGCTTATGAATGTTATCTTTGCCATCGTCTCTTTGGTAAACTGGGGTCTCTAAACCAACACTTAGGCTCCCCTACTCATCAGTCGAAACTTTATCACTGCCCTGGAACCTCTTGCAGAAAGGATTTCACGACTCTTGCCGCCATGATCAACCATCTGGAGAGCGAGAGTTGTGGGTATATGCGTTTTGATGTCGTTCAGAAGAGGGTTCAGTATATTGTAGATCCACGTCGTATGATTCAAGCATGATAATAGTAACATTGATTTTAGAATCGTGGTAACGAGAGAATAAACTAGGTTTATATTGGCTGATAACATCAAACCTAACACCAAGTAACTAGAGCTGTTATACCTCTTTATATTAATATAAGTTTATCTTACAGATATCAACAAGTTTTATGACAAGAGATAGTTTCCTTTCCCATCTCAACCTTGAGCAAAGCATGACCAGCAGAGCCTCATGTTGAAGATCAATCGGGATTATAATCTCAAAGATGTTTTCCAACATGGCGCTCCAGTCATCCATAATGCGCTCGAACCCATCTTCTGCGTCCTCTTCCAGATTAATAATTGAAGCATTGAAACCAACAGCACTAAGACGCCAGCCCAGACAAGGGCCATAGATACTAAATCCTCTAATGCTCAAAATCGCATATACTACTGGGGGGGCATGTTCCTTCATCCTGATGCTTCCCTATCCTAGCTGCGCGGCAGATTCAGCTCTGAATCCAATGGCTTTTCCATAGTAAAAAAAGGCGCTAATGAAATGACGACCTGAATCCATTGCACCCAACGGATTCAGGTCACCCATAAGTTTTCATCACTTGCAAGGATTATTCTGCCCCTCAATCAAAAATTGTAAAATTAATACAACTAGACAGGGACAAATTGCAAAAATAAGAATAATAGGTAAAGTCTGGTAAATAGGTCGCTATACTAAATCACACGCAGGAAATAGAACTCTAAATAATGCGAGTTGAACGCATACCCGCGTCGCGTAATCGTTATAGGCCAACATCGAAGAGGCCCTGGCTCTAAACTTCAATTTCTATCTATATATATATCCACATCACACACTGATAAGTGTGATTCAACTGACGATAGGATATAATAGAGTCGTTCGACCTTATATACTTTCACTCCGCCCTTTGCATACTTAGACGTAAGTTATATAAATCTATATTCGCAACTTCTATCTGCAGCCATATCCGCACGTTCTATAGGGAGCTAGCCCTTTTAAAATAAGAGCTTAATAAATATAAGGAATCCTTTCGGGACCTATCTCTTATCTGTAACCGCAATATTATTTAGAATCTATAACCTAGCTCGTAAGACCCAGTAATTCCTTACCTCCCCCTTTATATCGATAATATCCTATGCCTCTGCTGTAAGGATCAGAAGCGACCATATATATACCGCTCTGAAACGCATATATAAAAGTATCTTCGTCTGGTCTATAGTCGACAATCCCACTGTTATAGGCAGCGTTATAAGAACGGCATCCTTAAAGCCTGGCAGAAGGAAGGAGTCACGCGCACACCAATCGCTTACCAGACGCTTTTTAAATTATTAAGTAACAGACACTACTTCCCAGTTCTGGTATTAAAATTAGAGTCTAAATCGGTATTAGAGTCCGTATTATTAGAAACCTCGCATATGCCAGTCTTAAAAGTAGGCAGCTCCGGTAAAGTAGAAGCTAGAGCTTTATCGACTCCAGTAGGCAAATTCGACTTGGGGTTCAAAGCCACCAGGACATTTTTCGGCTAAATTAAAGTACGATTCCCTTTCCAGGGCTCGAATTAGTATTCTGAGCCAAGTTTTATTTAATTTCGATTAATATTGTTGTCGTGACATATGATCCAATATTGCGAAGATTAGACTCTCGATAAAGCGTCACATTTCCTATTACGGAGTAGTGCACTTCATCAGTCAACTTACTCAGGCTTGCCGTCTAATCCGGCAACTTGTGACTCAGTATGGCGCCGACGCCATACATCAGCCAGTATTGAAGCTCCTTTCGGATAGGGTTTACGAGTCAACCTCGATTGCCAGTGAACGTTTCCCCGACCTGTTCGAGCCTTCTACAGCCCAGACCGCAGCCAGGAGTTTACTGGAAGCAGAAGCTACCAGGAGTGAACAGGCTGCGCTGGAAGGTATTATCCAAACTCAATGGGCTAACAGTCAAGGGACCCTGGACTGGACAAGAATCACAACGGCATTACATGGTACGTCATTATGATCTCCGTGATTACATATAATGACTGGATCTACGGCCAGACGTTAGTAACAGTATTACGGAAAGCGAAGCTGGTGACTTATCGCTGTTTCCGGTATATCTGCCGTCCCCCATCGAGCATGTGCTTATGGAGAAACTGCAAAAGGTATTGGAACTTGCCTGTTATGACTTTGGAACGAGAGCTCTCCCGGATGTCATGCGAAAACGCGGTTGGGAATGTCCTGAATCGGTCGAGCTCAGTAAGTGGGCCGAGCTCCTCGGACGTGAGGGTAGTATGAGAGGGAAAGTCAATGGAGATCTCCCGAAAGAGCTACTGCGTTCGATTGCATCCATCAGACATACAGCTGTTCATCGCCTGCGTACTAACTCAGTAGGGCTAGAACAGTTTGTCACCGATGCCGAAGAGCTTGCCGGAGTTCTAGGAGGTACAGCATATGCAAAAGCCATCTCGCACCTACATTCAGATTCTCAGTCAACGCTTATGGAGCTCACACGAAATAAACAGTTCATACAACTGCAACTTGAACGCGCGCAAGGAGAAATAGCCAAGCAACGCGCTAAACTCGACCAGGAGGAGCAGGAGGTTCTTCGCTGTATCGCAAAAGAGGGCGAAAAGTACCGAATGTTGGCGGGTGATAGGCGAAAAAATGCTCTCGAGCTTATGGGAGACCTAAAAGTAGCAATGGGCAGGGAGGATGCGGTCCTGAATGGTATTGATGGTATCGAGATGAACGCTGTTTATGATGATGATAGCGACGTCGATTATGCAGACCAGTTCCAAGATTGCGACGAGACATGGTTTCCTTAGTATTTCCTTTACTACACAGCTCTAAATGCGATGTGGGGCATGTACAGCAATTGTGGTCAGGGCAGTACCAAAGATATTTACGTTGTGGCTAGTTCCGAAGCTATATATTAAGCCTCTTTAAAGGATGTACTACGAAGGAATCGGATAAAGAACTTCTCTGTGAAGCTGTAACTAAGGCTGGTTTAGAATAACCTTTTTAAAGAGATACTTTGCTGATTAGAGAAGGAGGTCGCATAGAGCGTAGGAGTTGTGGCCCGACAGTATTGAAAGTCAAGACGAGATCCAAATACCTTGTTTTGTTTAACTGTTTACGACAAATGTGAGGAACCCTGAAAGGAGCCCAGAGAAAATTGCGTAGAAGTATGTCTCGGAAGCTTGTATTCCTCCGATTTGCATGGCATCTGAAAATTGTTCATCCCTACACGCCTAACCGGGGATGAGCTCAGCCTAGTGGATTCAATTGGCTGCAGCATGAGACATATGATGCTGTCATTATCTACCGCTGGTAGCCAAGTCCATCCCTCCCTCATCGTCCTTCTTCACCGCTCTTTGATCCGTATCTTTATCTGCTGCAAGATAATCACTGTATCACGATGACACTGTCTAATGCACCGGCAGTCGACAAGTGCCAATGTCCCAAAGCAAAGGCGGACTATGAGATCGAAGGCGAGCTTGGCACAACGGTGATGTGTCCAGACTGTCATCTGGAGGAGGTAACTGCCCAGAAGAATGATGATGCCGAGCAACCAGGTGTCGACCAAGCAGCCCTCCCTGATGAGAGGAGGGTCTATATTGCTTTTAATGGCTCGATCTCGTTAAACCGCCTTGCACGGGGAAATCCAAGTGATCGATCTGTCGAAAGAGCCATTGAACAGCGGAAGGAACGCCAAAAAGCCGTGAAAAAACTGGTTAAGGAATATGGCATTGCACCTCTGGTAACCTCACTCAGAGCTTTATTCGATGAAGAAGTGTTCACGTCCACCAATGCAGCAAGACGTCGATTCCCCGGTCTCTTTCCAGAAGAGGAGGTATCAAAACCTAAAGAAGAACAGGAGACAGCAACTGGACATCTGTCTACAAAAGTGATCGAACCGCTTGATGGTGAATGTAACCAATCAAAGGAGGCAGCTGGTGGCTTTGGAGGTAAGCGCGTCTTTCCTAACGTAGGTGAGCTGGCGATATACTGATGCACTACCTTCCCTACAGCAGATGAATTACCAGGCAGTCGACCTGGCCAGACACTCCGGGATTGTCGCCTTCCCATCAGAACGCGACAGAGACTTGTGTCACAGATGCAACTGCTACTGGAGCATGCGTGTTTCGCATTCGGACAACGAGAAATGCAACAAGAGCTAGACAAATGGGACTGTAGCTGCGCCAAGGCGGTTTCGCTACAAACCTGGATAGACTTGTTTCGGAATAAGAAAACATTCGAGACCGAAGGTAATGCTGGGTCACTCCCGAACCTGCTCAGCTCAGTAGGCAAGATTCAAAATGTCATCATTCATCGACTCGACCTTAACTTCTTCCAAGTTAACCAGGTTTTACTGAATGCTGAAGAGTTCATACGTCTTCTCGATACTCCATTGTATCTAGGCGCTGTCAACCCGCTCAGACGGCGTATTGGAGAAGTACTCCTCATGGCAAATCGAGATGCTGCTTCTATCCATAACGAAGCTGATAGGAAGGTGGCAGAGATTGAGGCTCAGGGAGAAAAGTTAAATCGGGAGGAGGAAGATGTCAAACGTCATCGGAGTGAGAGCCTGAACAACATCAGAGATTCCATCGAGCGTGACATATTTGCAGCCATGGGACAAGCCAAAGACGTCTTACCAGATATTGGACTGGCGGAGAACCGTGTAATAAGCTAGCAAGGGCAAACAGAACATATAGAGATAGAAGAGAAAAATACAGCAGGCAAACTAAATGAATTTAATTGAGTAAACTTGTATCCTCAGAGTGCAAGAAGTGGCTGTGAACTAAAATCCTGCTGGCCGCTTACTTTTGGTGAAACCCAGTGAAGGCGGAGGGTTATTCATGTACATTAAAATATCAAAAGCCAGTTCATGCATTTCCCGCAAGAAAACCTTGACCTGACCTTCATCCAGCAGCTCCCTGTGATCATAGAACGTCCTCACAATAGCCCTACGCATTTCCAGGACGGCAGATGGGGTAGCAGTGTATGCTTCCCGTGCCGCATCCAACAGGCAATTAGATCTCCACTGCAACCGAGCTACTTCCTCGAATTTCTCTACAGATAAGTCTCTGAGGCGAGGGATGTCGTAGATGTGTGCAAGCGTAAATACTTTAGCGTGAAGGATCAATAGCGGACCCTTGGGGATAGTTGCATCGTCTGCACCCCATGAAGCGTCGGTTTCGTCCTCCTGTGGCCCATCCTGGTCGAGGATACGTTCAGGCATAAGAGACCTGAGATTATAGTCCCAGAGGTAGAAGAACTGCACCATGCAATCTACTGCCTGAGGATCAGCGTCTCCAAAGTTAAATGAAGCCTTCGTCATGCCGTTTCTAAATTCAGTCGGTTCGGGTCCCGTCTGGTCAGATTTAGCGGCGTTGAATTCACAAGACTTTTTTATGACCGGTGACCAGGGGCACACGATCACGCGATGTGCTTCGTATAGTTTGTTGGTTGATACAAGCTCGATATCTGAATACTCTCCTGTATTAAAGATCCTAAAGAAATAGTTAGAAGCATATCCTTATTAAGAATGCCATTCTCATGAACTTACTCGCGCCGCCATGCTTTCTGTTCTTCCATAATAGAGAGGTTTCGGTCAGGCACAGAAGATGGTTTTGGTACCTGCTCAATTTGTTTCTGCACTGCAGGCGATAGAAAGAGCTCTGGATAGACGGACCGGGCTGTGTCTTCCGATTCGAATATGTCTTGTTTAAGTAGGTGTTGCAGGATCTGAATGAGGTCCTTCTCAGAGTAGAAGGAAACAGCCAAGCGATGACGTTGAACGACTGCTTTGATCGCTTTGGTCCTGCGGAGGGCAGCGTTCTCTGGTTTGCTAAAGATGTGCCGTAACGAGGAGTAGACGATTATACACTTAGCCCTGGAGTACTACATATGGCGAGGCTACGGCAATTGCGTTACGCAATACTCCACAGGTTGGTATATCAATCAATATGAGCTGATTTGGCGAGTTGACGGTCGGTAGGTGCGCTGTTGGCTTGAAGCTAAATATATGGAGTTGATTGGATAAATGCGCGGATTGGGTTGGTCACCAGAGCCTTATTTAAGATTTAGGCGCCCAGGCATCCATGCATGGTCCTGCCTGCGCAAGTTACTGATAGTGCGTCTTTCGTTTTAATTACCAATTCTAGCCATAAGATATCTACAGCTAATATACTACTGATGCACTGCCTTTACATATATGGCGCCCGTCTATAAGCTCAGTTAGCCTACTTGCCTACAGGCCGTCCCCTGCGTCGCTTGGCAACCGACGAACTTTTTTTAGTGGGAAGTAAAAGGGCGCTAGTATGACATGGGGCAACCGACGATCTAGACTACTTCACCGCCACCCCACACACCCCCCGTCCCCGCACACCCGTGATAACATCAAATCCGAATGAGTAGATACCTTCAATTATTTCTACAGCAATGAGTATTTATTCAATTTATCTGAAACTTTAGAACCTAACTAATAAACATCGTATCTTGGGTCTGTGCTTTTGGCGGATTATTTTGGCGTTGTTTTTTATTGTTTTCCTCGGTTTGATATAATACGTTCTTTTCAGCCCGATCACGAGCCGAGATAATCTGTTCAATCTCAGGGAAAGCCTTGTTGGGGTCAAATTGAACGGGGACTCGGCCAGTGGGCTCTCTTGCTGCTATAGACGCCTTGAGTATAGCTTTTTCCTCTTCTAGGCGTTGTATTTGACTGTTCTTCTGGTCAATACATTTCATAGCCTTCCTTATGATACAATTGAAGTCCCGGATTGTAGAGATAGCTTGACTTTCTGCAGCTTCCAGCTGTTTTTGAATATCTTCACTTCCTTGAGGTGTACTCCACACATCATCAGCGGTTACTTGGGCTTTCCTTGGTGTTGTAGGCCTGTTGAAGCGCTTTCGTTTCTTCTCTCTGAGCTTCAATGCATTCAACGCTCGCTGGAAATCGATCGGGAAGAGCCCAGAAGTCGAGAAACCACTCATTATATTCCTCTTGGTGAGAGCTTTTATTGAAGCTCTCTCATAAGCTTGTAGGAATAGTTGTTGTTGGTGTGGCGAGGTTGCTTCGTATGAGGCCCAAGAACGCGTGAACTGGCGATAATACGTTTTCAACGGACCAAATACGGCAACATCGAGGGGCTGAGTAATATGTGATGAGTGTGAGGGTAACCAAGTGAGCCAAATCTTATGCATCCACGCCTTTTTCATCAATTCTGCTGTTATGTGTGACTTGTGCTGGACTAGGACCAATAGTCTCCATTGATTCGGGTTTTCCGGCTGAGTCTCTGGTATGAATACCCCCATGAACCAACGGAGGAAGATGTCGCTATTGGACCAGCCTGTTGGACTGCAGCTGTACTTCCAATGAGGAAAAACGGCTGGAAACCACTGTCCTTGGAGGTTTTTACCGGTAAAAACGACACAAGGTGTGAGACGCCGACTGTCTGCTGATACGGACTCAATTACTGAGCTCCAAGTGGTATTGTCGGACTTTATCCTCTCTGAGGAAGAAGTCATCGCTGTTCCGGCTACTATGCCACTGTTGGTCTCGCCGATTTGCATGCCGGTCTCGTCAACGTTATATACATGAGGTCTAGTTATCCTCTTGGTGTTGACAACCCAGTTGAGACCGTGATAGTACTCAGAAAGTGACTCTTTAGTCACACAACGCTTCCTTGCTGACTCTATAACTCGCGATGGCTTCAATTCTATACTCGGATGACGGGAAACAAATCTGTCGACCCAGTTCTTGCCGATATAATTGACTTGCCCGTTGACTGACGATAACGCCTGTGCAAAGTCATGGATATCCTTCTTTGTGAGAGGCTGAAAAGCAAGCTCTCTCTCGATAATATAGTTCACTAGGTCTGTCTCCTGCTCTACAGTAAGCGACTGTTCTTTCTGATGTGCTGTGCGGATGTCCTGGCCTCCTGCGCATCGATCCTTCAATGTTGACAGCTTGACAGCATGTTTAGCCGCCGAGGGCCGCAAACCCAGAATTGGTACGTCAGAAACAGCCAAAAGCATCCTTTCTTCATAATCTGATAGCTGCGATTCCTTTTCCATTGAAAGAAAAAAAAATACGGATTTTATTTGATAATTCTAGAATTAAACAAAGAATCCTAGGTTGATGATGCGTTGATGTTGTTGAAGTGTGCGGGGACGGGGGGTGTGCGGGGTGGCGGTGAAGTAGTCTAGATCTGGGGTAACCGCCGATGAACTCCAGCGCACGTCCCAATGATGATGGAAAAGATATAAAAAAAAATGCATAAGTGTAAATTTCGACCTTGCGATTATAATGGTAAGTTTGGTTTTATCAAGAAGCTATTATTTATGGGCTAAGTCACTCGATCTTACTATAGACTCTGGATTTGGTGTTTATCAGCTAACAAGGGTGGCCTGTAAGAAGCACCCTATCAGGATGTAATATTATCTGCCGTGTCGAGACATGGCGGTCGCACTTATACTAATACTAACCTGCAGGAAAAAGAAAGTTTAATAATAAGAAATAAACAAAAGAGAGGAAGTTTTCGCAAGAGGAGGTATCTTGGAAATTATTCTTTTCATACTATTACTACTGCTTCATTCTAAATCTACATGAGATGGAGTACTTTGATTATATGAGCGACCTGCGCCTTCTATGCTGCAAGTCATGCAAGTATATGGTAACGAGAGGTAGATTCCAGGCTCATCTACGCAGTAAACCACATGTTTTGGTGAAGAAGGAGATCGACAAAGTCAAGCTGTGGGCTGAAGCACTCGATCTCATTAACAACAACGAGGAGATCTTGGCTTTACCACCTATCCCAGACGACAGCACACCAATTGAGGCACTAGGCAAGCCCAAGAGCGGAGGTTTTCGATGCACATTCACCGAAGATTGCCGGGCTGTAAGCACAAATAAGAGGCGAAGAAACGAGCACTTGTGGAAAGTGCATGGCGTTGAACTGGGTCAAAGGCCTGGCCCCCAAAGCACAAGCACTGTTGAAACAGATGTAGGCTCCACCTATTGCAGAGGTGGTGTGTTCTACCAGCAGCTCTTTGCAAAGGGCCCACGGAGCGAATACTTTGAGGTGGGAAGAGGTCATGATCTGGCAAGCCTAGGTACTATTAAGAGGCGATTGAACAGTAATTGTCTAACAAATTGGGTTGTCTCGCTTAAAATTTGGACTTGAATACTGGACAGGGGCCGGGCTACTGATTAGCCGAAAATAACCCCAACCCCACACTTGGGGTTAACTGGTATCAGCTAGAGATTCAGGGTTAGCGATATCCACAATGAGGCCTTCTACCTGCGCCAACATGTGTCCCTTGTTTCATGGGTAATCACGCTGCGTGACACAATGAGTTCATGGGTTCCACCGGGCTATTTCGGGCTATAATTATGTTTTCAGCAGTCCGTCATACACGAGATAGCGAGCGTTGAGGTCAGTAGTAATAATGGGTTCTTCATGAAGTCGGCAAGGAAAGTAGAACCAGCAGTAGGTGTTATTGGTGAGTCGATTGTTCTGATCTCGATGGCGGCGCTGACAGTACTGGGCTGTACACTGATGACGCTGGACTCGGTTAACAACAGCTGCAATGTCATTGACCGTCGGCTGTGGGACCAGCGTGATGAGAGGGCCGTGATCCCGTCGATTGCCTGGAAGTGCCCGGTCAGGATTAAAAGCAAAGATGTGCGCTCCCCGAAAGTTAGTGAAGTTATGACGCGCGAGTTCTGCATTGAGATCTGTCACTTCTGGTGTGCTGTCGATGCAGACTACCAGCCTCAAAAGCGCGTCGGATCTGTTCAATATCGACATTCTGCCGCGTGTTGTCCTTCTTGACATAAAAGGAGCTTCGTTCATTGACCTACTAACATATAAGGGCGTTGAATTTAACGTATAGGGATCTTGTGTGTCAAGCAATTCGGCCACTATCAAGTTTCACAAGACGCTCAATATATTCATCGTATTTGACTCCTTGCTGGCGAGGCTCAATGAAATCGCCTCGTCCATTTGGTAACAAATGTCGGTGATGTTAAGGAAAGTAGTGGTTGCGACATGTTGAACTCATTGAGCGGCATTGAACGAACTGCCGGCATCTCCAAGTATGGCTCCTGTGTTACCATAGGGATCTGCTGTCCGTCACCAGTATGCTGGCCCTGTAGACGATTGCGTAAAGCATCAAGGTCGCTTTCCTGTGCTACAAAGTTGGGAACTGCAGCACCCTCCTAGTGGTCTGCCGACATGTCGACAACTTGGACATCTCAAGAGTTCTCTTCAACATTAACTGCATCCACGACTTCATTCTCGACTTGGTCAGCGACGTCGCCATCAACAGGACGCTAACTCAGTATAGTCATAGTCCAAGGTTACGGCTACATCGCGAGCTTCTGCGACGTCGTCCTGTGTTAATCCTGGTGCGTCACACCAGTCTGAATATCCATTGTCCTCTTGAGATACATGCTCGTAGTCTGGCGTTGCCTCTGGGCCATATGGTTGACCCCAATCGTCCGTATACTCCAGCTGATTGTAGCGGCGACGTCTGTCCGTCCCGTATTCAGCTTGATCGTATGATTGATCGAAGTTTCCAGAACGTTGGGTATATAGTTGGCCTTGATTACCGTCGTGGAAGCCCAGTGTCATATTGGGTGCCACCTGACGTGGGGCCTGCGATCGTAGGGTTGCAGGTCTGTTAAGCTGGTTGTGGTATACTTTGTGAAGAGGAATTCCATTTGCGTTCTGTCGAAAGCCTGTATTCGTTGTCGGTTGCCAGTTTCCGGGTCTGCGGTTTTGAGAAAACGCGCCAGGGCGGTTCCTTGGAGGAGTAGTCTTGTCCGCCGCTGCGTGCGTTGTAGTCTCCGCTATATCCGTTCCCACGTTGGCCTCGTCCACCGTATTGCGAGCGTTAGTCTTGAGGCTGGTACGTCCGGTAGTTCTGCTAGCTGAGTTGTTTTGGTTACCTGATTTCTGGCCATAGCTGTTGTTGTAGCACCCGTGCGTCCTCGCTGCTGGTACTGAGGTCGGTACTGCGGCGCGGGGCGCTGTGATGGGAACTACGGAGTAGAATTGTACCGTGTGTTATTGCAGTTCTGTGCATTCGAGAGGCCAAGAGGTACGCGAAGTTCTTTGACCTGGATGCGCATGGCAGAATGTCGTCCTCTGATTTCAGATACGAAGGCTTGAAGCGTCTGGTAAGGTCGTGAATGACGTCGATGCCACCGTGTTGCAAAGCACTCCTATCAGGTGTCGAGATTTGGGAATGCCATATCAAGGCCTGTCCCTGCAAACATTATATCCACACTTCGTTCGCGGCGCCCTCACCTTCTGCATTGGCGATGTGCTGGAGGCGGTCTGTGAATGCGTACACGCAAGTGTACGTCGTAGTCCTTCTGTCCGTCATCGTCCCG
This sequence comes from Fusarium brachygibbosum, assembly GCA_018886245.1. Lineage (NCBI taxonomy): Eukaryota > Fungi > Ascomycota > Sordariomycetes > Hypocreales > Nectriaceae > Fusarium > Fusarium brachygibbosum. Next base: position 3,091 of record JAEKIX010000090.1, on the reverse strand, counting down.
GCACCTCTCGGGCCTGGGTGATCAGGATTGAAGATTCCCAAATATGTGGACTTCATGGACTGACGACGTTCATTGCTACGGTTGAGTATGTCTGCACGCAGTTGAGCGTTGTCGTCGCGAGTTTGTTTGGTGATTTGTGCCAGCTGTCGTCCTATCCAGTTTGTGCTCGTGTCTTGATCAAATGGTGGGAGGTGTGAGTGCTTCCTGACTGATAGTAGTGGGAGCGTTCGTCGACCGCCTGATGCTATTGCTGATGTTGTTGACAGGCTGCATTGTATAAGGTCGAAGCTGAGGAAAGCATCCTTCGGGCGGCATTTGGGGCACATTTGGCGCTCGTAACACATCATTGTTAATCAAAGAGCCACCATCTCAAGGATGAGTAGAAGAAATTGGTCTCTTACCACTCATGGCGACGTTCTTGATCTCGTCTGGATCCGTAGATAATCTTGGAGCGGTTGTTTAAAGCCAGGCGCTGTATCGAATGCGCGACGATGGCGTCTGCAATGTCGCTGTGGTACAATGACTTACAGGAAGCCGGAGGGCATAGATGTCAACAGCAAATGGAAACAGCCGCCGACCAAAGAGTGCTTCGTCGAAATAATGCTTCGTACAAGAGTGGAGATCAGGCTCGATGTCCTTGGAATAAGGAAGCAGACACCCACGATGGAAGGCATCTGTTGCTCATTGACATGGGGTCCTGAGCGTGGTGTTTCAGGCGACGCGATGTTGGTCCGCCAATTCGAACATGGGTGCTCATTGATGTTTCCTCCTTATTTCAACAGGCAGCCCCATCGCCCTAGTCGTCGAGTCGTCACTGATGTTTGAACTGGACTACCAAGATCGTTTGTCGTTATAGGGAAACATCTTCTGGTACTGGCAGGAGCCGGTGCACGGATGGAATCGCTTGTCGAGAGATCAGCTTGATTGGGGGGTCGTCGACCTGGAAGGGTTGTAGGCGTAATCTCGTAGAGTATTAGCTAGTAGTGAGAGTATTGCGCATGGGGGCTCTTGCCGACTAGGTAAAACTCCTGGTAGTCGACATTGACTCGCATGAGATAGTTACTTTCTCAAGGCCCAAATCATGGCCGTATGGACTTCGCTACTGACGGACTGCGATTTGATCCATATGCGCATGTTACTTGGAAGCATTCGGACGGATTTATGGCCACAAATCTATGGAAATATCTTCTAGTAAGTCCGAAGCTATAACCATGGCTAGGGCTGACGCATGAAAAGGCATTTGACTCCATGCCATGGCTATGTTGAACATGTAGAGATCGATTGGATCCCTAGGTGGCAAGGTGACGGCAAGCCCGAAAACTCCTCCTTCCAAAGATGGTCGGAGCTTTTCCTTTGCGGTATGGACAAGTTTAATCGTAGTGCGAGAATTCAACCTGCGAAAATGCAACAGTTGATCAAGGCCGCGGGGTTCACCGATGTCAAGCAAGAGGTCATTCAAGCCTTCGTCTGCCCTTGGTCTAGTGATCCACACGAACGGGGCGTCGCTCGCTGGTTCAACCTCAGCTTAAGCCGCAGTTTCGAATCCCTAAGTATGATGCCGTTGATAGAGAAGCAGGAACTGGCGTACGAAGAAGTTCGCGAACTCTGCACCCGAGTTAAAGACGAGATCTGTACTCCACAGAATCACGCGTACTGTAACATGTAAGCTCTCAATGCATGGTCTCGATTGGTCTATCAAGTTGAAACGCAATGCTAATTGTGTCCCAGATTTGTTTGGACGGCGCGAAAGCCGGAGGTGCGTCTGTTAATTGCACAGGGTGGGCTGACGGAAGCCATCAGTCGTACTTTTGACGCTGGGATTGATTGAATAACGGCTGTCATCGTAAGCCTCCGCGTTGTTTTTCAATTGAGAGAGACTTCCTTAATACTATAAGAGGGAATTATTAATACTAGCTTATTTATTTATTAAAGAAAGTTAATAGTATAATTAAAGCTCTTAATAAGAGACCTATAGTTATTAATATAAGACTATAAGAAATATACTAATTATAGCTTAAGACTATAACTGCATAAAATTATATAGCATTATTAGGGGGGGGGGAAACGAGGGGAAATTGGGAAGGTTAACGTTGGAAGACGTGTTCTGTATGCTTCGGGCTGTAGATTCAATCGATCCAGATCACGTGACCTTTTCCTTGCGAATCTGACGCAATGCAATATGTTAAGCTGAATATCCAACTGGGATTTACACTGTATATCTAGCTTCTTCTATATAAAATAAAATAGTTAAAACTCTTTAGAGAATATTATTAAATAAAACTAACTATACTATCTTAAGAAATATATTTATTAGACTCTTAGCTATTTTATTTATATTGTAAAAATGCTATAGGGTAGGCTTTTATAGTTATACAGTGCAGTGTGTTGTATGCTTATTTGCATTGCATGCTTATAAGTACATTATAGATTATGTAGTAAGATATTTATTTCTTATTATTAAAACCTATAATAATTATAATATCATTACTATCTTAAATAAGAGTTTAATTTTATAGTTAAAATAATTAAAAAAAAGCTTTAAGCTCAATAAAGTCTTTAAAGAATTTAAATTAATATAAAATACGTTACCTAATTAATAATACTGTTAATAGTATTGCATTATGCTATAAGGGTCTTAGTATAGTAAATTCTTAGAGAGGAAAGTTATATAATATAGATTAATTAAACCTCCAGTTTAAAGCCTTGAATTTAAACCTTATATACAGAATATATCTTCTATTTCCCTTAATACTACTATACACTAAGCCCTATTATTATATACTTATAGTCTTAAGCTATAATTAGTATATTGTATATATTACTCTTACTTATATATTAATTTTAATAACTTTAGCTCTCTTATTAAGAGCTTTAATTATACTGTTAACTTTCTTTTATAAATAAAAAAGCTAATATTAATAATTCCCTCTTAGAGTATTAAAAAAGTGTCTCTCTTTAAGATTTAATAAGTTAATGGATAGTTTTTCTATTAACTTTATTAGTACTTTTAACGTACATGATAAGCGAGTGAAACAGACAAGCGAGTGGAACAAAAATCCCTCAACCTACATCATTTCTATTTGATCAATTG